>JANHZU010003541.1:15149-27112 GCA_032468055.1 Acrochordus granulatus
TTCCCTTGAAGAGTATCCAGAGATTGCAGCTGGTGCAGAGTGCAGCTGCCCGGATACTTTTAGGGACCAATAGATCGGCCCACGTAACACCTTTGTTCCGCAAACTGCACTGGTTACCAGTTTGCTTCCAGGTACAATTCAAGGTGTTAACATTGACCTTCAAAGCCCTTCAAGACATGGGACCAGGCTATCTGAGGAACTGTGTTACCCCAATGGGGAGTTCTCGACCCACCAGAAGCAGCAGAGGAGTCCTTCTCCAGTTCCTGTTGGCTAAGGAATTTTGGCTGGCGGGGTCTAGAAGAAGAGCCTTCTCTGCTGTGGCTCCTGCCCTATGAAATATCTTGCCCCTCGAGCTGAGGGCTGCCCCCTCCTTGATGGCCTTCCAGAAGGGCCTTAAGACCTGGCTCTGCAAGATGGCCTAGGGCTCCAGGGAGGACTCATCATTATCTTGGAGATGGCTTGTTGATCACTAGCCATCCTCACCCCCCCTTTTTTATATATGAAATACTTTTTAGCCCACTCCTCTAGTTACATTTATTTTTATTTTAATGTTTTATTTTATTTCAATTTTTTTCATGTTTTAATTAATGTTTTTGGTTTTTTTGTTAGCCGCCAAGAATCTCTGGATTTCGGCAGCATAGAGATCTAATATATAAATAAAAATAAATAAATAATATTCAATGTACCTTCCTCCTCTTAATTTCTCTACAATAAATCTGTGAAGTGAATTGGGCTGAGAGAGAGTAGCTGGCCTTCATGGCTAAAACAAGAGTGGAACCCATGGTCTCCTCGTTTCTAGCCTGGTGCCTTAACCAGTACACAAAACTGGCTCTATTAACCACTAGACCAAACTTGTATCCAGTCAGATATTTCCAGGCAGCGTAACAGCACAAACACAATATCACATATTCAGCTAGGAGTATGTGTGTACATTGATGAAACCTGATCCCATGCCAAAGAATAATCTCACCCAATGGTTTTTTTGTATATACTCACCCAGATGTTGATTAAGCATAAAGAAAGCATTGAGACTTCAATACCACCCTATTAAAACCTAGGAAGATGGAAAACAACATTGAATTGCCATCCACTCGGAACCATCAGAGATAGCTTAAGAATGTACTGATTACAAGCTGCTGAGGGATCATGCAGGTATCAGATATGTCGCACTACTGCTATCCTGCTATTACTAGAGATCATCACCATGTTGAGCATGGGCCTAAAACTGGAGTGAAATAATCCTGATGATACACTTCCTCCAGCAATTGCAGACCAATGACTTTCTCCAAAAGGGAAGGTTGGAGGCATATCAGTAATTTTCCAGTATATCTAGATTGAGTGATGGCTTCTTAAGGAAAACAATCACAGGCTCAAAATTATCCAATTAATTTTAATAGCTGAATATAGATTTAAACCCACGTCCAGCAATCTAACTGCAATATCTCCTTAATATCCTCTGTGTTGTTAGGTATCTAGTTCTAGCTGCCTAGTTCTGAAGTAGCACAGTAGCTCAAAAGTAGACTTAGTTCTGGATGTACCCAGTTCAAGATCCTGTTCAGAATGCTTTGGTCTTGAGATATTGCTTTCAATGACATTGTTTTCCCTTGTGTTTTTGGTCACAAAAATCAACATTATTTGTTTCATATTGTTCTACTTTATATTTTATAACATCCTTTCAAGGTCATGGGAAACAAGTCTAAAGAGGAAAGGTGGAAGGAATGAAAAACCTCTCTCATAGTGAAGAAACTTTTCATAAAGCTAAAAGAGTTATCATATAGAAAACAGCAGGTACAAATATGAGATTTAGATTTTCCCAAAATGTGCAAAGGAGAATAGCTTTTGATTAAATGTTAGAAGGCATGTATAATTATAAAAGCAGAGTAACAGTGAAATGAATTAATGCAGAGTAGCAGGTAAAAGTCATTTGTCATGGGTATGCTAGCTTTGATTAGATCAGAGTTTCTCAACTTAGCAATTTTGTTGGCTGGGAAATTCTGGGAATTGAAGTCTTCATATCTAAAAGTTGTATAAGGCTGAAAAACACTGGACTACATAGTTTACAAGGTGTAAAACTCTTCTTGTTATTTCCTAAATAATTTTTCTCTTGATGCATACTTGGTGCATAGTTGATATCCAAATATGAAAATGTTTTGGAGTACATGTTCAATTAAAATGAAATACTAGCTAGTTTGTTGGCTATCAAGTTCCATGAACAAATGGAACCTGCTATCTCTTATGGCTGGGTATTGCAAGAGATTAAAAAAGAAAAGCTAACTGTCTCGAGGAAACTTGAATCATCGTTTTTTAATTATGGTTTATCACACAGTCAGCCATATGTTTAGATTCGGTTTGGCATTTTTATCCACCTAACAAGTCAGTTCCAAGGACTTGGGAAAGGCAAATTTTTTTTTTTTTGTGGTGTTACAGGTATTGTCGCAGGGTGTAAACTCTTCTAAGTAACACTACCAATTATTGTTGTTATTGTTCAATGGAACAAAGATGTGTTTTTATGTTTGGGGCTGATTTCTGCCTTGCTATCTTTGATGCAAGCTCTTAGTCTTTTGTACCCACAGCCAAGTGACCTTTTGTAATATTAACTCTCTTCACAACTGGGATCACTGTATATATCCACTGAATGCATGGTTTAAGTCCATCTGAAAAAAAAACAGCATTCTACCTCTACCTTGGAGCTTTTGTATATTCAGCAGGGAAGCCTGGAAGTCTCTGAAAACTGTTAATGCCTACTGTCTTGAGTCTTTAAAAACTTTTGCTTCATTGATTGCTTTAAAATGGGTCAGATTTTGCCTCCATTACCCATGTACACATGCAGTCCCAGCTGTATAAGCCTGTCAATAGGTAATTAAAGTTTTGTTGTGATATCGCCCTTTAGGGTTATTTGATTCTGTTCTCATTGTCCTTAGGCAATGTACTGCCATGAGACAGTGGGAATCTATTATTTTCTTTTTATATCTAGTATGTTCATTGGGGACACAGCCGGAAGCTTTACTGCGGCAATAACAATGCTGTCATTTTAAAATTCTAATGGACTTAGAGATCCCACAGGATCTGGTCTTTCTTATATCTACCCAGTGAGAGAATTAATTGTATTGCCAGCTTTAAAAGCTTCTCAAAGGGTGGACCTGGATTTCATCTTATTTTTGTTTCAGTACTTGCCATCATAGGATGATGTTTGTTTTACATTCATTAGAAATAAAGACTCAGGTTCTTAGCGCTCTAGCAAAAGGACAATATATATGCTGCATATGCATACACACAATCAAGGTGGTAAACAAAAGATTAATCAAAGAAGCATTTATTAAATGTTTTGTGTTTTTCTTTTTGTGTGATGATTACGGTGGATCTTTACCACGGTTCTCTAAATATCAAATTCTGGATTCTTGTGGCAACTTTATCTGTGAACTACATGCCCTTTGAATATAAATCTATGGCTAAGGCAAGACACCCCCTTTGTGAAATTCCTCATTTGGTGCAGTTCTCAATACTATTTGGTAAAAGTGGTAGTAGTCGGATTCCATATTGTATAGTGAGATAATGAGAATCCAAAATAGAAAGGTAAAAGACCTGACTCATAAGATATGAATCTCATAATATAATTCTGCAAAAAATGAATCTATTAATAACCAGCATTAGGAAGAGACCGAAATGGTCGACCACTTCATAGGTATATTTAATTTTCTCATCAAGTGTTATTGTCTATTGTGTGGTGTTAATTTATAAAATGAGCCTTGTTTTTTGGGGAGGGGAGGGTTGCATTTCATGGCAAATTATCGATGAACGCTGATGCTTCTTTACCTGGAAAATATACTGTAAATGCTTAAATAGAATATCAGTTGATGCCATGTATGTACTATATGATTTTGATTGAACCCTGGCAAGATGGAGTGGCTTTGGGTGGTGGATCCTAATCCCTTTTGGGATCCGGATCCTAGGACATTTGCATCTTTATTTCTTGATGGGGTTGCACTACCCTGGATAGACCCGGCGCGTAACTTGGGGGTTCTCCTGGATTCGTGACTCTTACTTGAAGAACAGGTAGCGAGCACCGCCAGGAGAGCCTTTGCACAGCTTCGTGTTGTGTGATAGTTACGCCCCTTCCTGGACCAGGAGTCCCTGCACTCGGTCACTCATGCCTTCGTCATCTCGATCCTGGACTACTGTAATGAGCTCTACATGGGGATTCCCTTGAAGAGTATCCGGAGTTTGCAGCTGGTGCAGAGTGCGGCTGCGCAGATGATTTTAGGGGGCAATAGATCAGCCCACATAACACTCTGTTCTGCAAGCTGCACTGGTTACCAGTTTGCTTCCGGGTACAATTCAAGGTGTTAACATTAACCTTCAAAGCCCTTCATGGCATGGGGCCAGGTGATCTGAGGAACCGTGTCACCCCGATGGGGAGTTCCCAACCCACCAGAAGCAGCAGAAGAGTCCTTCTCCGGTTCCCATCAGCTAAGGAATTTCGGCTGGCAGGTCTAGGAGAAGAGCCTTCTCTGCCTGGCTCCTGCCCTATGGAACATCTTGCCCCCCGAGCTGAGGGCTACCCCCTCCCTGATGGCCTTCCGGAAGGCCTTAAGACCAGGCTCTGCAAAATGGCCTGGGGCTCCAAGGGGCGCTCATTATCATCATAGAGGTGGCTGATGGATTAGCCACCCTCACCCCCCTTTTTATATATGAAATCTTTTTAGCCCACCTCGCTAGTCTGCCAGGTTTTTTATTTTAATGTTTCATTTCATTTTTATTTTTTTAATGTTTTTAATTAATGTTTTTAAGGACTGTTTTTTGTTAGCTGCCGAGAGTCTCCAGATTTTGGTGGCATATAAACCAAATAAATAAATATGAGCAGATGATCACATATTGAGCCAGGGATCTCTTCCTTGCACCTTAGATGCATTGCTCTTTGATGAACTCAGTCCACAAGTTAAGATATCATTCAGGACATACAGTCATCCAGTAATGCAATGATACATCTTTTTCACGAGTGCCGGATTTGGCATTAAATAACTAATTACATTTAGTTAGCTTTTTTTTAGATTTTCGAAAGTAAGTTTACAATGTATGTTTCTATCTTTAATAATGTTAAACTGGTGTTGCTTTGTTTTCTAGATTTTTTTTTCTATTCTTGGAGTGCTAGTATAAAAATTACTCTCACTGCTAACTAGGTTTGAGGAGTTAAAGATAGGCAAAGCAATATCATTACTATAGTACTATTTCCAAGTAATGTTTTGAACATATAATGAATATCTGATACTGGCAGTTTATCCAGAGGCATATTGGATATCCTACTGCTAATGGAGCTGTGATGGGTATGCCAAAATCAAACTGAGACTTCAAACCTAGTTTGCTTATCTATCTATTGAGAAAACTTTCACTAAAAAAATAAGAATGGATGAATAATTTGAAATTTGGTGTCATTTTTCTCTTCTGTTTGGTAGTTTTCTGCAGCCTGGAATGCAAGATCATTATTTTCAGCAATGACTGAAAAATAAATCATAATCTTTGAAATAAACACTGAAGTAATGGTGAAGTTTATGATCCCCAATTGATATAAAAGCAGTGGCAAATGAGTCAAGTGAGCAATTTCCACAAATTACTAACAAGAATTCTTTCTAGTCTTCAAGCATGTTAGCACATTTTTCTTAACAGATTCCCATCATCAAAAATAGCGACATCCCACCAAAATGTCCCTTGAGAAAAGCCATGTCACATAAAGAAGCTATTTAAAAATAAAAGTAATAAAAATTATATACTCCCTTGTGACTGACTGCTCTGCATCAGATACAGGAGCTATAGAATCTTGACATGCTTAGTTATCTGTCAACTGCTATTTCTTTGTATCTCTCCATCTTTCTTTTCATCTCCTTCTCAGAGAGCTCCAGAGAAATACAAACATTTCACTTCCTTTATTACTACAACTAAACTGGAGCTTCAACTTAAATCAAGAATGGATATCTTCTAACATTTGTACCATAACTCCCATAATTATCATAATTGACAATTATTATTAAATTAATAGAAACTAAAATACCCAGAAGTAGCAAATTGTATATACTTCAGAAAAATTAATAGTATTGTAATGTGATGAGACCCAGTCAATGTAGTGGTCAAGACATCAGGCTCGAAATGGGATATCATGAATTCTAATTTCACTTAGGCATGAAGCCAGCTGGATAACTTTGGGCCAGTCACTTTCTCTCAGCCCAAGGAAGGAGCAAGAGCAAACCAATTCTGAAAACACTTGCTAAAAAAACTGCAAGGACTTGTAGATAATATTCCAGATTATATCTGCGAATCAGACATAATTGAATGGAGGAGAAAAAAATGTAAAATGGCTTTGCAGAATTTGAAGTGACTTTAATTCAACAAAACTTCAGTCAAAGTAACTCTTTGAAGCAAAGTGCTAAATTTCTGATTGAAAAGTTGCATCCATGGAGTTGGACTCTTTTGTTCTGAACAATACAAGGGCATTTTGTACAAATGCACACACACATGCATGAATTTACATCTCTTTTTTAATCTGGATTACAGTGGTCATTGAAACAAAACAAATGACTCACTTTTTCCAAATGAAGCTCTGCTTTGAAACGGATTGTTACTGATCTGCATAGCTGTACTGTATAATGTAATAAAAACTGAATTCTTCAAACAGCAAGATATCAACTGAAATGTCTTTTAGACACTGAGAAAAAGATAGCAGCAGCAAGAACTGTGGAGGAGTTCAGACTCAGTGTCACACAAACACTCCTGAAACAACATTTTTAAATGGAATTAAAAGCAAAAGGAAAAGAGCTAAGCTAACCTAAGTCATGAATGAAGTTGTGTCCTATATAGAATATATTGATCCTATGTTAGGGATGTTAGTAGGCCTTTACATAAAATTAAAATATGGAGCTAGGTTATGGGAAGTGAAAACCCTTGAGGTATCTTGGTTCCCAAACCATTTAACAAGGAAATGTTAAAAGCAGTTCTTTGAACTGAACATAAATCAAACTGTAAACCAATTAAGATGGCATAATACTGGTGATTTATAAAGAAAAAGTCTAGTTTCTATCAAAGTTCTGCAGCAGCTGAACTTCCTGAACAATTTCTATGGGTATTCACATTGAACAACACATTATTTTAGTCTTGACTGGATGTAAACTATCCATGTATAATACTGTTCAAATCTATTTTATCCTTCCTCACAAAAAGGTAAATCAATATTATTTTCCCTCGTATTATAGACCAGCAGCATGGTTGAAAGACAAAGGTAATTGTCAAAATGAAATATGATGCCAAATTTGCTATTAGTCCTTCCTTGTTGCTTTTCATTACTACATTGTAAATGGGGTAATCATAACATCTGCTGTAGATATAAAACACGGTGAAGAATGAAATGACTATTTGCTATACTCTAGTCACAGTACAGATGGATTTTTAGATGATTGGAAAGTTTTGGTTGGGAGAGGGGATTGATTGTGAACAGAATGGAAGAAAAAAGGTAAATATTTTCATATTTCTATCAAATGATCTTAATGGAACAAATATTAATTATTAATATAATTAATATTTAATTATATTTAATATTATTATTTAATATTTAATATTAAGTATTAATATTATTTAATAATATTTAATATTATTATTAATAATTTGTAGTAATTATTATTACTACAAATATTAATTAAACAAAAGCAAAATGAACAATCAAAGGCAGTTAAAATGTTGAGTATGTCCTGAAGGAAGATTTGAATTAATGATTTCTTCAGTTATACCTCTATCAGTTAAGCTGCTGTACTCCATGTGGACTTCCACTTTTCTTGTATTAAAAAAGGCATCCTTAGAGCCTATTTATAAACAATATTAATATTTATTGTTTCTAATTAGTAATGTGGGTTCTTCAGCTCCATGGTCTCTCCTTGTTGAACATTTGTCTCAGTATTTTCCATTTCCATAATAATTCACAAAAAGTATCTATGAGACTTGTCTTTGGGAAAAGATGTACCTGCATAGGTGGGGTGAAGTAATGTTTCATAGTAATAGTTCCATCCAGATATTGGCAAACTCAATTCTAACAAGAATCCCTTGATATACATCGTCACACAAAGCCTGTTTCTTTTTATTTTGGAAATAATTTGAAAATTTATTAATGCATTATTTAACAATAACTTGGAAAAATAGTTATTATTAAAATGAAGTGTGTGCAAACCTAAACACATTAGCCTATAAATGTATATTCAGAGCTGATTAGGTGTAATTCTTTTCTAATTTTCAAACACAGAGAAAGGGAGAACGTAGTTTGTAATATTCTGTGTGAAATATTTCCTTAATTCAGATTGACTTTCTAAAAATATTTTCTTAACCCAACATTATTTCTTCATACAGTGTTCCCTTACCTCCTCACAGATTGTCTTCAAAAACACCATAGGAAGATAAAAAAAACTTCCCATCCAGAATATGTCAATGGTACAAACTAGTGGTACACAAATATTACGTGACCTCCCAAAATTCCTTTTAGTCATATTGGATAGGATTGCAGAGAGTTATAATTTAGCAACATTTAGAAGACCACATATTTGTGAATCAGTATGTTATATCCTGTACACACAAAGAAAAAACATAGTATTTTAACTATTTATACCATAATATTAAATTATCATATGGTTCCAGTAGGAGCTTGGAAATGATAGTTTGACAAGATCGGGCTACCTTGAGATATCTAGAGATATCTTGAGACATCGAAAGAACCAGCTTCGTCTAATGATTTAGGCACCAAGCTAGAAATCAGTAAACTGTGAGTTCCAGTCCTGCCTTAGGCATAAAAGCTGGCTGGATGATTCTGGACCAGTCTCTCTCTTTCAGCCAAACTTATCTCATAGGGTTCTTGCTGGGGGGAAAATAGGAGGAAAAAGTTTGAAAGGGTGAGTGATGCAGGACAGAGAAAGAAAGTACTACTTCACATACAGTTGAATGATGGAATTTACTACCAGAAGATGCAGCACTTTTCATCAACCTCTATGGCTTTAACAATGAATTAAAGGAATTTATGAAATAACATTTTATCAATTGCTACTAATCATGACGGCTGCATGATGCTTTCAAAACAAATGGACCTTTCCATATCAGTTGCTGGAACTAGAGCAGGAAGGAGCTATTGTACTCATGTCTTATTATTAGTTTCTATCTGCATGTGGCTGAACAATATGGAGGAGAATGCTGGACTATTTAGCCACTTGGTCTAATCAATAACAATTCCTATGTTTTTAGTATGTTCCATATTATCCTGGTATTTCATTTCAGGAGTACTTGATTACTAAAATTCTAAAAAGAGGATTAAAAGAGATCAGAAGTACTTTGCAAGACTAAAAAGACTTAATGCAGTTTTGTATTATGTTTCTACTCAAAATGGCTTTCTTTGTAAAACTGATGAGCAATCATAAATATATTCGTACATTGTTGAAGCAGTTTTCTGACAAGGTCTTCTTTAAGACCACAATAGAAAAAGTTTTGAAAGTCAGTGACAGAGCAAGTGGTATGAATAAAAGCAATTCCATCTTGATGTCAACTGTGTAGCAAGAACAAATTAATTTAATAGATATTGATAAATATATTAAGTTAATACATCAGCTGTTATTGGAGTATTTAAGCTCTATAATATTCTGTAAACATGGTTTAATTTATTCAAATACTCCATTAGGAGTGTTGACCACTAAGAATGTAACATCCATTAATAGTGGTTTCTAAAGAAAACTTTCAGGCTCTTAGTCATAAATCTCTCTGGGCACAGAGGTTTATAGATATACCATGTTCCTGTATGTATAGAATGGCTTGTGAAAAGCAGCCTAAAGACAAACATGGAGCTTTTAAGCAGCTTTTCCTGATAATTTCATAGCCAAAGTTATTTTGAATAATATTATTTTAAAGTACTTAGTATCTATTTTTTATTCTTATAAACCGTTTTGTGCAGTGTATGCTATACGCAAAGAACCGTAAATGTTAGCTGTAAATCCTTACCTTCAAGGCATAAAAGGATATTTCTTGTCACAGGAGATTATCTTATGGTTTCTCCATTTGTTATTCTGTCAAAACATATGCCTTACTCTATAGTTCATTTCTGCAATACTTTATAATTTTCACAAGGCTGACTAATATGATCAAACTGAAATTTAAAGAGAATTGTCATTTAAAAATCTCCCCTACAAAAAAAAAGACTTTTGAAGTTCTAGTTAAGAAATGTATTCTTTAAAGAGAGCAAGAGATAAAAATATTAATTCAGAAAGGCACTCACCTTTTCACAACAAAGTGAACCAACAACGGCCATTGCAATTAATTGATTCATCTTAACATTTACTTGCAGATTTCACTCAGTGAAATTACTCCTTTGATCATTATTCAGAAATGAGAATGTAGGAAATCTAAACCAGATTAGAAATCCTAAAGAATGTTCTCCTATATAGTTTGAGGATATGTTGTACTCTGCACTCTAGCCAACTTGATAAATAGGTCAGCAATTTTATTCCACTTCTTCTTCACTGACCATTATCTGTCTGGATGAACCACACCCACAAAAAATAAAATCCTGTATCTTACAATCAAACACCTATAGGACCTCTGCTTCTATTGCACATGCAAAAGATTAATGTATCTGGTCTTTAAATGAGTCATGTTTCCATCTTTTTGAAATTGTACAACATATCAAAAAGGTTTAGATTTTATTTCATTTCGCATCCTAATTTCTCCATCTAAATTTCTGAATATTGTTTGTTGGGATATATGTCTCTTTCTTCACTGTTTCTTCTTTATGGATTCATTTTCCCTTCACCAGAATCATCATAAAGAGATGAGTAAAGGGTGATGATAGCATACAACTGAACTGAGCTATTTGCACTTTTATGGATATACCCACACACATGTACAAAATTGAAGGAGGTATTTTCTCTCTTTTATTTTGTATACAGCTTAGTATACATTTATTTTTTAAAACACTTGTTAGATTTCCTAAACTATATAGTATCTTTAATCGATAGTAAAAATTATATTGCTCTATAGCTATTTTGTTTATATGTAATGCCACAAATCAATGTTTTAAAAAAATGGTAACTTTTTTAAATTATTTTTTTAAAATGAATCAAGACAATGATTTACAACAGGGAGAAAAATCTCTGCTGAACTACAACTGTTAGCATCCCTCATCATTAGCCATCTCAGTTGGAATAACAGGTAGTGAATTTCAGCAGTAATTTGAAGAGCTGTAAGTCTTGTGGTCAATTGTGACAGGTATAATGACATCACAGTACTGGAAAACATGTCAGAAATTGGCTTTATGGTGATGCCACAGTTTTTTTCTCTGATTGAATTGATATGAAGAAGGAAGTGACAGTGACACACCTACTATAAGAAGTCCACTTCTTGTCAGAGTTTAATGCAACTCTTAAAACAATGCTATTTCCCCCCCTTAGATTCATATAGGGGCTTGAAGAAAGTCAATCTGCTTTAAAGAACAGCAGAAAGAATTTGTATTTCCATAAGGTCTGTCCAAAGCACTTTTTCTGAATCATTTTTGAAGTGTGCACTGCTTTAATATATATCATAGGACAACCTTCAGCAGTGAATGCTCAGAAGGCAAGACCTTTGTCTAATGCACAAAGCCCCCTTGTATTGTATAAATAACACAGCCTAACAAGAATATTATTCTACAAACCTTTTCCTCTAAAATCTGTCATTTCTGCAGCTCTTGGGAGTTTGTGACAGTTAAGTATGCTGTAACCTAGATTAAAAGAGGAAAAGCTTTTCAATCTACAATATAGAAGAGACCTTTACAGGAAAGCACAGTGTTTACTCAGATTTGTTTGGTCTCTGAAAAATTTATACTCAAGAATTTTGTTCCCTTAAGAATCATCTCTTACATGTCTCCCATTGCTCCGTTTTCTAATAATCAATATGGTGTATGAATGATTTCTTAAAATATG
>JANHZU010003541.1:68726-80991 GCA_032468055.1 Acrochordus granulatus
AATGATTTTTTGGTGAATATTTTTGGGGGCATGGAACGGATTATCTGACTTTCCATTGTTTCCTATGGGAAACTGCACTTCTTTTTATGAGCATTTCATGCTAAGAGCGTTCTTCCGGAACGGATTAGTCTCGTCTTGTGAGGCACCACTGTATTTAAGTTTATATTTTGTTATTTGTCTAATCCACTCTGAAAGCTGTGAAAATTAGTAGCCATTACTATATTAACCTCTCCCTTCAATCTTTTCCTGTTAATCTTTTAAAGAATGCCACACTCTTAAAAATGACATAAATGAATGTTATATTTCGCACAATATACTAAGTAGTTTTTATTTTTAATAGGATATATCCATTGGTCTCTATAATTCAATATTGTAAAGAGTAATCTGGCAATGGACCTCCATTACTTCAGGCAGGCTGTTTCTACTTTTCACATATACATGTGGCCCCCAGAGCATTCACAGATGTTAAGAATAAATTGGCTATTTTTCCCCTCAATTTCTGGAAGGGAGAGCTAGGAGGATTTAAAAAAAAAGGTGCTTTAGCTTTGCTCCAAAAACACTCCAAGCTCCCCAAAATTAGGCTGCTTTTGATCCTGGCCTCACCCACTTTGGAATGTGTCTCTTAAGATGCTGCATAAGACCACTGATAATACAGTAGGCGCATGCTGCTGGTACATCATACATTAAGGTCCAACTCAGAGAAAATAATTCCCAAAAGAATAGATGCATTACTTGTCACAGTAAAAATAACTAAATGTCTTCTGCTACTTCAAAGATTAACACAGATTTAAGATTCATGGAAGACTGTGATGCTGGGAAGGATTGAAGGGAAGAGGAGAAGGGGACAGCAGAGGATGAGATGGATAGATAGTATAGTCAGTGTGATGGGTGTGAGCTTGGGAAGACTCCGAGAGGCAGTGCAAGACAGGAGGGCCTGGCATAATGCAGTCCATGGGGTTACGAAGAGTCGGACATGACTGCACGACTCAACAACAACAAAAAACACTGAGATTAATAACAGACCAAAAAAATACTCCAATCAAAGAATCATCAACTCAGACAAGCAGTCAAACAGCAACAATAACCTTCTCAAGAAATCACCAAGAAGAAGACAACACCCCCACCAACAGTGATAGGCAAGCCACCCTATATGAACCGAGGGCAAACCCATTTCTTTCCAGCACTAATGATGTTACCTACTTAGGTAATGAAATATCTGCAAACAAACAAACAACTTCAGAGATCACCAAGGACTCCAGAAAATAAAAAGTCCAGCTATGTGTGGACTTTTCATTGCACGATACCTTCTTTGTTGAAGAACATGAGTAATATCCCTCATTTTCAGTGAGAAAATGAGGCAGCATATTTTGGAATGTAAGAAGCAAAATCAATGTTCGAGTTTCATGCCCTGGATACAATTTAGATAGTTATAACAATTTTCTTCTAAGAATGATTTCCAAATTGGGGAATTGCATATTGTTTGCTTGTGCAGGCATGTAGATTGTGCTGTCTAACAAATGCAGCTGAAAATAAAATTTTGTTGAGGAAGATAAAATATTTTCCCTCAATTTTGCATCCAGAAGACAGGAAAGAAACTTTGTCTTTTTCCTCAGATCATTAGAGAATTCAATTAATATTCACAGTACTTTTTTAACCAGTTAATGAAACCAATTAAAATAACCCTTGACAGTAAATGCAAAATATTCATGTTTATTTTTAAAAGATAGTTGCAAAATAAATATTAAGCAACCAAACAGAAGTGTAGAAAACAAGCTATGTTAACTACAAATCTCCAAATTTGGTTTCTATCCAAATCAATTCAAAAATTTATACTTGATTTTTAACATTTTGTTCCTCATTCCTTGAATTTTGTATTGCCATTCCTGATGGGATACTGATATTTCAAACAAGAGATCCAAGTTAATATGTAAAAATGTAATTTTATATTTTCTGCTTCAGAAATCTTAATTTTTGCCACATTTCCTTTGCAATATTTTTAAAAATGTATTCTAAAATTTCCTAATACGTACTGTCCTTTTGTAGATAGGCACAATTGCTCCAACTGTCATCATAACAAACAGATATTAAAGAATGCCACCTCACCACAGATAAGTTCATAAGTTATATGGCCCCAAATTTTTACAAGGTAGAAAGGATTCAGTCATGGGTTCCTTTTGATGAGTAGAGATTATTACAAAGCTATGCCCACTGACCAAAAATTCCCTGAATCTGGAAGCAGGTTCCTTCCTCTTGATGAAGCTGCTGAAGTTTTGCCCTCATTTGAATGTTTAGCGCATTGCATAGCATGAAGGATATGACACAGGAGAGGGAAAATGAAAACTATTTCTTCCTTGAATTCGCTTAAATTCACTTATACTGGGCTCTCTAATGTTGCATTCATCAAAACCTCATGAATATGGATATAATAAATAGCTGTTACTTCTTAAAACTCACAAAACTCTAATGATATGGACAAGTTGTATGTCCAGTAATAATTGCTGTTGAGTATTATTGCTCAGTTGATTTTTAAGTTAATAGGCTTCATAGCAAATTAAACCCAAAATAAAATAAGCATGTGGGAAGCAATTTATACAGACAAGGAAATATTTGAAGTATTTTTAAACTGTTTTTCTTTCACCTTTATTTCTTTCTTGTCTGAAATTTAGAACAAAATAATTATGAAGACATTAAAATATTCTATCCCTGTGTTCTATCTCCATGTTGAAAGCACATGATTTCATACTTTCTTATCGTCTGTGCTTTGTGAAAAAAAATCATGTGACCACATAGCTGGAAATTCTATCCGAATGTATCTTATATGTTTCAATACCAACAGACAAGTCTACAATCATCTAGGAGCTACTTCCCAGGGTTTCAGACTGGGAGTTTCCGCAATTCTAATTATAAGCTGAAGAATGGACCTAGGACCTTTTTTTCATGCAGCACATACTCTTTTCCATTTAACTATGAACCTTCCTGCTATGTAAATATATATATATTGAATTACCTTGGCAAAAAGGATGTTTACCAACTGATAGCTGGTAAGTAGTGAATTTATGTAGCTGAGCCATAAAACTATTGCCTTTGCAGAGGTTAATTAACACTTTCCTAAATGCTGGTAATCAGCCACATCACAAACTGTCTGTTACAAAACAATCTTCCTTCTGTTTAGAAACCTATGGTATACAGCTTTTCCTGTTGCTTGATGTGATGCTAATTAACTCTTGGAAGGTGATGCAAATTGTTCCTCATACTATGTATTCTAAAAATCTTCTGTGCACTCATATCATGTGGGCATCTTGAAGATACATTTCTCATAGAAAATATTTAGTGATATTTATCATCCGATTTTACAATCTTTTTTTATTGTGATTGTTAAGTGAGATATCCTGTGATCATGATTTATGACCTTTCCTGACAGCTTCCCCATTGAATTTCTTTGTTGGAAGGTTGAAAAAGGCAATCACATGACCCCAGGATTCTGCAATCATTGTAAATACAATCCAATTGCCAAGTGGCTGGATCGTGATCACATGATTGTGGGGATGCTATAATGTCATAAGTGGGAGGACTGGTTGTAAGTCACTTTTTTCAGTGCCAACATAACTTTAAATAGTTGCTAAATGAATGGTTGTAAGTTAGGGACTACATAGATGCTGAGGGCCTATGTAGAACAGTTAAAGAACTATATGTTTACTCTAAAGGGAAGATATGATAGCATTCTTCCAATATTTGAAGGGCTGTCACAAGAAAGAGGATTTAGATATATTATCTACAGTACCTGGGGCCAGGAGAAGAATATGAAGATGGAAACAGATTCAAAAATGAAATAAGTGTATATTTTTGATCCTGAGATCTACTAGGTAATGGAGTAAGACAGTGTGTCTCTTGGAGTCACAGATGCCAAATCACAGGAGATTTTCAAACAAAGGTTGGATTGCCATTTGCCTGGGATGGTATGGGGGTTCCTGCTCTGGACAGAGATAAAATTAGAAGACCTCCAAGTTTCCTTCTCACTTTATGATTCTATGTATGTGCCAAAATTACAGCTCACACTGGATTCCTGTTGTCATATCCAATATCACTTAGTGTTTTCTGAGTTCATTACCATCTAATTGTACATGAAAAATAATGGAAGAAGTACATTATATATTGTTGATTTAGATGTCAGCACTACAGACACTCAAACCTAATAACAAAAACATAAACTGTCCAGTAATATGAAATAGCATCTCATAATATAAATATTATTAATATTCCTGCTCATTTATCTTAACTGACTCTGCAATCCTAGGCACAAAGAGAAGCAAAGTGGTATATGTTCTACATTGCCAAAGTTCTTTTGACTCATGTCAGGACATGATGTATTTGTTACTGGCGATGCATAAGGTGCTAACCCATAACAACATTAATAATGAAAAGTTTCCTGAAAGCAAACTATGCTGGTCAAAGGAGACTGAAAGCTGGCAGTGGCAAGCAAGAAGCAGCAACACAACAAGCATTACTGCACGAGTGATTTATGGCATCCACCAACCATTATCATGGCTGAATAAAAGCTGTTTTCATTAGAGATATATTGCTACAGCAATAGGTAGATGATACTATATATCACTAGTGGAGAAATGCACACTAGCATTATCTTGTCTTTATCCCTCATTGGGAAAAATCTTTTCCAAATTTATTGTCCTTCGATTAAACCAATGGATGGATTCAGTATGTCTTCTCAATGAGCATAGTTAATGAAATTATTTCTGAAACTATTCAAATTCTAGGTATTATATAGCAGATGTAGGCTTAAATATTAAGAAGCAGAAGTAATTATATCTATCAAACTAGCAAAAGCTTTGGCACATTGTGCCCATAACATTTAAACTAACTAGGTAATAATCTATACTTTGATTCAGTCAGAAGGGTATATAGGTGATTAATGTAAATATTCAAAAATGGAGTAACAGCCATTTTTCCTTGAGCATCCTAGTTTTTACATTTTATTTCAAGAAATTAGGGTGGATTTTCTAGATATGCAAGTGTACCCAAATAAGCTGAGAAAATATCTTGCACCCAAATCAGCCATTTAGAACTCAGCTTGGTTTAGGGGAACCTAGAAACTAGAAAACATGTAATCCGTTGCGCACATGATAATAAACTACTAGCCACACCTTCAATCTATTATCAAAACTAAAAATAAGTAGAAATCGTTAGTTGTACTCAAAAGAGAGCGTTTCTTAGCCCATTGCACTGTGCAGATAGAAGAAAGCGTTAGAAACATTTATTTCACCATAAATGAGTATGCATTTGATACTTAGCAGTTGTTCGAATTTACTTTCTTCAAAGAAGAATCTTTCTTCATTGTCTTTACTGCAATAAATCCACTTATCAGAACCTTGGAAGTCTATACTTAAAGTTTCTTGCCAGACCAGTGAAAAGAAATCCAAACAACATGGATGAACAACATCCAGTTTTCATTCCATTTAACAACTGGAAATATATAGTGCTTGTTTATTAATGTATGAATATATATTCATTTTTTTGTTTATAACAATACGAATTCAGATTATAATACAGTATTAAATCAAAATGAAAACCAATTCTTAAAATAATTAATAATTAAATGATTGGTAAAAGAGGCCATGTTTGTACTATTTTCCTAAATATTGGGAGAGAAGTATCCTTATCCTTAGAGAAATTTATCTCGACAAAAACACTTCCCATATATTTGGTACTCAATGTTTTGGTGTGCCGCAGAGTCATCTTTGACCTAGTAATTATACAGATAGATGCTGAAGTGAATAATCAAATATATTCCTAGGGAAGGAGATGGTCTCAAAGAGATCCTAATACTTTTAGGGCTCTAAAAGTCAACATCAGCATCTTCAATTGTTCCAGGTAGGCATTTCAGTACCTGATTGCCACATTTTGCACCAATTGCTATTTCTGAATACTTTTGTAGCCCTAAATAAACTGCATTGCTATAATTTGGATCATATGTTATCTAGGCATAGATACAGTACTCGTCCAAACAGTCAGCAAGGACTGTAATCTGTACTCAAAAGCTTCAGCTGGTGCAAAGTGTGCTCCTTGCTGTAGCTGCCAGCTGCAAACTCAGTGACAGCAGAGGGTCAAGCAGTACTCCCAATTTGTAATTTAAAACCTTATCCAGAACAGGCTTCACCTTAACCTCAGGTTCTGTTTCAGTGGTCAGTATGGTTTATACATTCAATATATTGAAGAAAAGAGGAATTCAATTCAAATAATGCATTGTGGATCCAATATGTTTCCAGCATTGTATTCCCAGTAAGAGGTAGATTAGCACACTGCACCAGCTGAAGCTTTGAGTAGTTCACAGAAGCAGACTCATCAGAGTTGATTTCATTAATTCAATTTGCAGAGGATATAATAAACCCCTCATGATGTTTCCTAGCTGGGTAATGAAAGGAAAGCAAAAACAAAGTTCAGAGAACACCAAGGATTCCATTGTAATATGAAAATTAGATCCAAGTGGGGCATAAAGTATTTATATTTCTAACAGTCACCAAGTAGATCCTTTTGAATAGATGGAGAACAAGTTGCATTACTACTTTTATCCATATTGCACAGTGTTTCATAATTCATATGGTTATCAATATTTTTGTGTGTGAATGTGTCAAAGTAGGAGATAGCATCCAGCCAAGTTTGTTTTATCTCAAAATCACTAGCAGATTAGTGCATGGATGAGAGACTACTTTCTACGAAGTTTTTAACAACTCCTAATAGAAAGAAATGATGAATCATATCTGAATATCTTCTGCTAAACTGCATGTGTGAATCAAATTTCTTCTTGTTATGGCTTGAGGTGTAAATTAGGCCATCTCTATTTTAATGCATGATTCGGAAGAATTAAAGGAATGCCTGCTTTCAGTTTCTGTGGATGTTTGAGATACATTTGGCGTTGAAGTTGTGCACCAATCACTATTTCCAGCAATTTCTTCCCCTGGAGCATTGCTGCCAAAGTTATTTCCTGAACTAATAGATCTTCAATTAGAAAGATAGGGAGAATGTGCCAAAGCAAAATTAGTAAAAATTTCATATTTACTTTGCTTAAATGGAAAATCATGAGTATCATTCTTCCAAGGACAACAGGTCAGTTAAAAAAAGTACTTGAATACTGATTATAAGGTTGATTAGCAAGCTTGTGTTGATTACCTGAACAGTCTATGATAGTATCTATAAGTATTAAATGCAGACTACATTTATTAATTTTCAACAAAGGTCATATCTATTATTCAAAAAATAATGAGATAGTGTAAGAATTAGTTTTCAGAAAATTGGTTGTTTTGTTTGCTTCTTTAGTTACTCTGCTTTTAAAAAGAGAGTCTATGTTTGTGGGCTGATATATGGTATAAGCATTGCCATCTTATGTGTATTGATTGTATTGCCTATACCAGTTTATACCAGTGGTACAAAAAAAGATGGCCTATGGGCTCTCACTGAGCACCCTAAACTAATATCAAAAATGTGGGTTTTCTTCATGGTAAGTGGCAAAACTGAGAAGCAAGTCTTTTATTTGGTGCTATTCCTCCCATCCTGAAGAAGAAAACAATATACAAATACTATATTGTAACACTATATTCTAAAATATATGGAATGTTTTTTAAAAAATACAGAGAAATATCTCCTCTCCAGATTTGAACTCCCTATTCATAGCTTTGGCTGTATATATGAAAAAAAGAACAGTAGGAGGTAAGCTCTACTTATATACAATAGAATTAACTTTTAAGTCCAAATGTTATATTGATTGTTTGTTGTATGGGATGTCTATCATCCTAATTTCTAAGATATAGTGAACACAGAGACAAATTTCCATATAAATATTTGTAGGACTGCAAATAGGTGTCATTATCTGGATCAGTTACTGATGATTTCAAGGATCACAAACCTCTGGATGGTCATATTTTTCTGTTTTATATGGTCAATTAAAACTCTATTCCCATTTCCTTTATGACCCTATGAACAACTGGTGAAAGTTTCCCTTAAGTTCCCATAAAATTTTAACATAATACTTGTCTTGCTGCCAGCAACAAATTCCATTGCATTGTTGTTAGCTTTGGGGAAAATTGTTGGAAATTTGATGACATTCAAATCAAACTTGAAATGCCAGAAAATAATAAAATGCAGATATATTACACTGCTCAGCTCAGAATGTTTAGAAGACAGTTTCCCCAAAATACTACTGTATATTTAATAGTGATACATTTTTCAGTCATTCCATTTCAAATTTTTAGAGAAGATCGTGTGACTGAAACATCTGGAAAAAAAGGAGGCAGCATTTGTTTTTATATTAATGATCAGTGGTGCAGAAATATGGGTTATCATTACCATGATAGAGAAAATCTGCAATATAGAAGAATTATTCTTAAAATGTATACCACCACAAGCTACTAGGTGTTCTGAGATGCTCCAGAAGTTAGTTAACCTAATAATTCACATGGAACAAAAATATCCAGATTCTTTTCTATAATCTTAGGAAATTTTAACAGAGCAAATATTACCCACAAACTGCCTAGCTATAGACCGCATGTCAGCTGTCCCACTAGAGACAAGAATATACTGGACCACTGCTATACTAAAATAGAAGGTGCTTACAAATCTGTGCATCTATAGAAAAATCTGACCATGCCATGATCTACCTCATCCCCACCTATAAGCAGAAACTTAAAACTGCAAAGCCTGTAGTCAAAAAAGTGAAAAAACTGATCAGAGAATGCAAAATTAAAGTTACAGCTGTGCTTTGATTGCACAGACTGGTCTGTCTTTGAGGCTGCTTCAGCAGACTTGAGTGAAATCAGTTGCATCATACATCAGTTTTTGCAAGGAAATGTGCCTGCCCACCAAAAACTTTGAACATACAACAAGAATAATCCTTGGTTCACAATGAAACTCAAACAGCTTTGTCATGACATACAAGAAGCCTAAAGGATAGGAGACAGGCTCATGTATAACTGGGCCAGAAATAAACTGACCAAAGAGATCAATTTAGCAAAAAGCAACTACTCTGAAAAACTGAAAAATCAATTTACAGCAAATGATCCTGCTTCTATGTGGAGAAGCCTACAGAACATCACTGGCTACAGGAGTCCATCATCTTCTGTTGAAGAAACCATCAACTAACAGAGGACCTGAATGTGTTCTACTGCAGGTCTGAGAAACAACCACTATTACCTAATGCTAACAACCCCACCTGAGCCGCATCAACAGCAGATATTTCCTCTAAAACCACATCCATCCCTATTTCTGGGATCTCCTCTCCTCCAGGCCTTATCTCTTCCTAGGCCCCTACCTTTGGTGATTCAAGAAAAAGATGTATGGAATCTCATCCAAAAACAAAAAATCAGGAAAGCACCTGGGTCAGATGGAGTGACCCCTTATTGCCTGAAAACCTGTGCAACACAGTTGGCTCCTATCTTCACAGAGATTTTCAACAGATAAGTGGAGCTATGCTATGTACCTTTGTGTTTCAAATATTCTACAATCATCCCTGTTCCTACGGAAACCTCCATCAGTGGACTGAATGATTACAGACCCATAACCTGTAGTTATGAAGATCTTTGAAAGGCTAGTGCTGACCTATGTGAAAGCAATCACAGATCCACTGTTAGACTCTCTGCAGTTTGCCAGGTCAGCAGATAATGCTGTCAATATGTCGCTACATTATATCCTGCAATACCTTGACTCTCAAATGCAAAGGTCCTTTTGTGGACTTCACCTCAGCATTTAACACTATCATCCCAGATATTCTTCACTCCAAACTGATCCAGCTCACTGTACCTGCCCATACATGTAAGTGATTATCAGCTTTTTGGCAAATACAAAGCAACAGGTGAGGCTCGGGAAAATTACATCCAGTACTCAGACAATTAGTACTGGTGCTCCTCAAGATTGTGTGTTCTCTCTGTACTTTTTTCCCTCGATACCAATCATGGTATCTCTGGAGACCCTTCTGTCAAAATTTTGAAATTTGCAGATGACACAACAATCATTAGTCTCATTAGAGACTGAGATGAGTCTGTGTACAGATGGGAAGTCGATCAGTTGGCTCTGTGGTGTAGTCGGAACAACTTAAGTTGAATACACTTAAAACTGTGAAAATGACAGTAGATTTCCAATTTCTCCCTCCCTTACCATACTCAGAAACACAGTATCAACAGTATAGTCCTACAAGTTTCTGGGCTCTATAATCTCCAGAGACTTGAAATGGATAGCCAATATTAACACCATTATTAAGAAGGCACATCAGAGGATGTACTTCCTGCATCAACTCAAGAAATTCAACTTGCTGCAAGAGCGGCTGATACAATTCTACAGAGATATCATTAAATCTGTTATTTGTACATCTATAACTATCTGGTTCAGTGCTGCAACCATTCAGGACAGGTACATATTCCAATGTACAAGATCACAGAAAGAATAATCACAGTTAACTTGCATTCCATAAAGGACCTATATATTGAAAAGCTCAAGAGAAGGGTGGAGAAGATATGTGCAGACCCCTCACACCCTGGACAAACCTCTTGTTTGAACTTCTTCCCTCTGGTAGGCATACTAAAACTATCAGACACAGAGACATTTTTTCCCCTGAGCCATCATACAACTAAATACTAGATGCATGCAACATGTTACGTGATAGCTTCCAATTTAACCTATATGTGCATACATGCTTACTCTAATTCTATACTTACAATATTCTTTTCTACTGTCATACATGCTTATTTTGATTCTATACTTATGATATTGCATATATACTTAATTTTATACTATTCCCTTTACTGGCCGCATACCTACTGCTACATACCTAACAAATTATTTGCTTATGTTACTGTCTTATACTGTTGTCTTGCAAATATATTGAGACCTACTGTACCAAATAAAATTCCTTGAATCTCTAACCATGCTTATATCTAACCAATAAAATGAATCTCTAACCAATAAAATGAAAATAAAATTCCTTGAATCTCTAACCAATAAAAGTATCTGTATCCTGATCTCACCTTTCCCTGCTTGAAATCTGCAAAACAATTCATAAATCCTTTGGCTGTGGAAACAAAGAAAAACTGTTCTGTTATTTGGTTTTTGAACTTTGTTTTAAAATATTTGTTTCAGGATTATAATTACAGAAAGTAATATCATAAGCTTCAACAAATTAATATGTACCCTATTATGTACCCTTAACAAAGTCCAACAATTATAACAAAAAGTAGAGAATTTTCAGAAGACAACATTGGAAGAATTTCACTGAGCACAGAACAACATTAAATTAACCTGAGTTTTTCGACTAATCACAGTGCTGTTCAAATACGGACTAAATTGAGTAAACAGCTTCTAGTGCAAATGCAAAATCAAAGTTAGTTACTCAGTGCCAGCAATACAATTTCATCCTAAATGTCAGACAGGAATATTGATCAAGCATGGGTCCTGGTTAGAGATGTGTACATGACCCCAACTTCACTGTATCCAAGAGTAGTGATTTTTGAAGATCCATATTTCTAATGAATCCAAGAGCAGTGATTTTGATGTTCTATATTCATATACATTTTGTATTTTTTTCATTTGAAAAAGTAGAATAACATATCGTATTTGTGTAATCAATATATGGACAGGTCACAATCATCATCATCCTAGATCATCCTAGCATTTTCCCCATGGGTTCAAGGTCAGCTTTTTGGGTCAACAGACGCCATCTTGCATGATCAAATGCAGCATCTGGGTCCAACTGGGCAATTTTCACGCCTGTATTTATTGTGTCTTGTTAGTCTTCCATGCAGGTATCGCCATCTATGTTAAAGTGGAAGGCAGTGTAGGCAACAGTGTGGGGTTCTGCTCATAGGACATGGCCATACCACTGTACTCATTTTTCTCACATTTTCTCTGGTATCTCAATGCCCATTTGCTGCCATACTTGGTCATTGCTGACATGGTCAGGGAGACAAACACCTGGCCAAAACAGCATGCACATCTCCAGGGCATATAAAGTATACTCAACACATTTGGTGCCTGGCCAGTACTCAGCACCATATAGAGCTACTGGCATACCATTGTTTTATACACCTCTGATTTTAGATGGATTGGCATATGTCAATCGCAGAGCACACCAGTGATCTCCTTCCATCGTAGCTGTTCTTTGCCATTAATCCTGCTGTCACTTTGTATATGGGATCCTAAATAACAGAAGGAGTTGGTCTTCATCGCCGACTTGTATGGTGGAAGTGCTCGGGCTGGTCTTTAAATATTC
>JANHZU010003541.1:81091-91416 GCA_032468055.1 Acrochordus granulatus
ATATTCTTTATTATTTGTGTCAGAAGCATCACAATTAAAATAAGGCATACTATAAAACATAATATTTAAAATATAAAGTACAAAGGTTAAAATATGTACAAGTTAAACAGATCTTGCTCCAAAACTGGCAATATTAATTGTGTTTCTGTCATGCTGCTATGAAGTCCTCAAGTATGCATTGATCAGGGCACAAAGAACAGGTATACATATATGTTGTTGTCTGCATGTGTCCACACTCACAAATGGCAGAGGATAGCCCCATTTGTTCAAAGTATCTCTGGTTCTTGTTATTCCCATGTGCAATCTTCAACAATTTCCATGCTTCCCAGCTTTCACCAGACCCAGGTACCCACTCTTCTATTGCTTCCATCCAGTGTTGGTTCTTTGTAGCTTTCTATGGTCCACTCTGTTTTTAAATTCTTCAAAATCTTCCATCAACCTAAGGAAACTTTTTCTAGATTTTAGTCTCTGATGAATTTATTGCAGTTTATAGAGGGGCTGCTGACTCTCTCTATATGTTGCTGCTTCTCTGCAAAAAGCAGGTAGGGCAATGTCAGCTAGATGGTAGATTTTGTCTAGAGGGGTGGGTTTAAGGCATCTGATGATATTTCTACAAGCTTCATTCAAGGTAATGTCTACTTTTCCAGCATATGCAGTTTTATACCAAACTGGGCAGGCATCTTCACCTGCTGAATAGCAAAGAGCTAATACTGTTGTCTTAAGGACCCTTGGTTTGACACCCCAGGTAGAGCTGGTTAATTTCCTGAGGATGTTATTTCTTCCACTTACCTTCAGTTTAGTATTGGTACAGTGTGATTTATATGATAAGGTGCTATCTAGACTTACCCCTAAATATTTAAGTTTATAGCAACTCCAATGTTTCTCTTTCCATGTTATATGCATCTTCCTTGTGGTCTGCTTATTACAGAGATGAAAGGCACATACCTGAGTTTTTGCTGGATTTGGCCTTAACTGATGATCGCAATAGTATAACAATAATTCTTCCAGGGCTTCGGTTGAACATTTCTCAACCTACTCAAATGTTTTCCCCTATACAGCCATTGCTCAGTCAATAGCATACTGATATTTATTAGTATCTACATGGAGTGGTTGATCATTGGTATAAATATTAAAAAGAAGTGGAGCCAGTACACCACTGTGTGGTAAACCATTCCTTTGATTCCTCCAGCTACTTCACCTTCCCTGGAACTTCACAAAAAATATGGTTTTGAAGCAGATTCCTGATGATATTTAAACATTTTAAATCTTTAGTCATGTCATAAACTTTCTGCTTCAGTCTTCTAAGATTGATGGTATCATATGCCCTTGAGATCCATGAATACAGTTCCTGTTACGTAGTCTTTTCGGAATCACCTACATTGAGTTAAGTTGAGGATCTGTACAGTACAACTTTTTTGGGGGTGAAATCAGACTTTTGAGGTATGAGTAAGGGTTCTACAGCTACTTTGAGGTGAGTTTGTGACATCCTTTCCTTTCAAAGATTTTATAAGAATGGTACAAGACAGAAATTGGTTGATTGTTTTTAGGGTTGTTGACCTTAAACTATTGTTGTATAGTCATGTAGTCATGTCTGACTCTTCGCAACCGCATGGACCACAGCATGCCAGGCTTCCTTGTCCTGCACTGCCTTACAGAGTCCACCCAAACCCACACCCATTGCACTTCAATATTTCCCAACATTACTGTCTTTTCTAATGAGACCACTCTTTGCATCAGGTGGCCAAAGTATTTGAAATTCGGCTTCAGTATCTGTCCTTCCAATGAATAGTCAGGATTGATTTCCTGTAGGATTGACTGGTTTGATCTCCTTGCTGTCCAAGGGACTCTCAATCATCTTCTCCACCACCACAATTCACCATTCAGCCTTCCTTACGGTCCAACTCTCACAGCCATACATTACTACTAGGAAAACTGTAGTTTTGACCATATGGACTTTTATTGGCAAGGTGATGTCTCTGCTTTTTAATATGCTGTCTAGGTTTGCCAAAGTTTTTTTTTTTCCAAGGAACAAGTGTCTTTTAATTTCTTAGCTGTTGTCACCATCTAAAGTGGTCTTGAACCCAAGAAGGTAAAATCTGACACCTTCTATTTTCCAGGCAATAATGGAACTGGTTGCCATGATCTTAGTTTTTTTAATGTTGAGTTTCAAGCCAGCTTTTGCACAATCTTTCTGCACCCTCATCAAGAGACTCTTTAGTTGCCCTTCACTTTCTGCCATTAGAGTGGTATTGTCTGCATATCTGAGGTTGTTGATATTTCTCCCAGCAATCTTACTTCCAGCTTGTGATTCATCCAGCCCAGCATTTCACATAATGTACTCCACATATAAGTTAAATAAGCAGGTGACAATATACAGCCTTGTCATACTCCTTTCCCAATTTTGAACCAATTGTTGGCCTCTTTACTTGGTTTTAAGACTGCTATTACCTTAGCCTTTCATTCATATCTTACATCATTCCCAGCAATCATTAAACATTTCCAATAGCCACTGTCTTGTTTTTGAACCAAATTTCTTTTTTTGCTCAATAAGGATGTCATCCAAGCCAGCAGCTTTCCATGGCCTACTCTTCTTTATGGCATCTCTCAATTCTTTTATAGTAAAGGGGGTAATAAGTTTATTGTGTCCCCTTGTCTCTGTTCTTAATTTTATGTTTTGGCAGCCTTTGATCTGAGCTGCCATTCTTGAGAAGATGACTGGCTATTTGGTCTGCTGTCACATTGGCATAATTTCTAGTGCAAGTTAAATCATATTCAGGTGGATCAACAATCTCCACACTTTGTGGCTACTTATGCTCATGTCCAGTTCTTCTATTATTTTAATCCAGCTTTCTCTCTTAACTTTAGCTCTAGAAATAATTACCTACAGGTCTGCATTCATTGTATCCTCTGCCATAAGATTGACATCAAAAAGAGCAAAATACTTCTGCAATTTGTCCTATGTCTCTGCTGTAAGGCCTTGGATAGTTGGTTTCACAGCTCTATGGGATTGATAGCCAGGAGCATTTTTTTAACAGCCTTCACAAATTTATCATAGGAGCTCAGTTTAGGTATTAATTGGGTAACAGCAGTGTCCAACAGTCTCTGAAATTTAGGCCAGTTAGCTTTTTTAAAGTTATACTTGCACCTAAAGTGGATACTGTGAGGTTGAACTATAGCAATAACTTGACACATAATTGGCTGGTGCTGGATATTTGGGATAGGTGGGCAGACTACTTTAACAAATTGTTGGCTTATACGATCACTCACAAATATCAAGACCAGGTTATATCCCCTGCGCCATCTCCTGCTATTAAATGAAGCTGGTAGTTTATTGTCATGTAAAAGAGCAAATAAAGTAGCAGCTTTGTTTAATAGCGGGAACGTGGTGCTGGGTGGTATCCATGACAAGAATGAAGAGCAATGGTAGTAATGCTGAACTTTGATGAACACCAACTTTCACAGGAAAGCTGTTTTCACAGGAGTACAGCTCACAATACAAGTGATATAAAAATAAAACTTACATAACAGTAAACAAATTGTATAGCAGGTCAACATATAAAACAAACATCACCCACTCTAAAGGCATCAAACAGTATTTTGCATGCATGCCTAAAGCACAACAATCTACTTTGAGTTCTATTTTTCAAAAATAGAAATAATAATAGAAATCTATTCATAATAGAAATCTAATTAGTTATAGAAATTCTTTAAACTATCACTAACTGTTCTTCTCCCAAAAACGTTCCTGTCAAAGTAATACACAATACATTTTAAGAATTATCTTTATTCTAGAAACACTAACTCAAGTGTTAGTGTTAGAATCCACTAACTGGATATAGCAAGCAACTGGAGATTTACTGGGACAGTCCATATCAATGCCTTTTCTTTATTTTTAGTTCCTTCCACACTATTACAATACATTAAATATATTATTAAATGTATTCCAGTTAATTTTGCATTTACTTTTCTTGTCAAATAACAATTCCCATATCTAGGCCTGGAACAGTCAGTTAAATTTTAGGAATAAACCAAAATACTATTGCTGCTCAAAGGCAAAGCATCCAAATAATTTTAGCAGCCAGAATAATTTTAATAAGAATAGAAAATGTCCTTGAGGATAGGGAGCAAGTTGCATAAAGTAAATAGGGAGCAAGTTGCATAAAATAAATTGAAATTGAAGATGGAAATATCAGTCAGATTGATCACTAACATATGAATATATTGCAGCAGAAACTTCCAGGCTAGAAAAAGCAGTTTGCTAAGCAGCATTTTCAGGAAGGCACATATATAACAAGGACCCTAAACTAATGGCATTACATTGTACAATAAAAATAATCCTGTGCATTCCCTATTTGTTGGATAGCTTGTTAATAGCAGCGTAGTCAGCTTCAACTTGAGGTGACTGTATGAATAATAACTCAAGGCTCTTAGAAAAAGTTTTAGTATTTTTTTATCCCAGCTAACAAGCATCTACTTTGCAATTCCTTCAGTCTTCATCAGTGAATATATGCATTTAGATTAATTCAGATCTTATTATTTGACTTCACATCAGATTTGGCAATAAAATACTTGGTTCCAGATGCTCAACTCTATATACATGGATTTCCTTAATAGGTAGACATGGTGCTTCACTGCAGATAAGATACAAGTCATCTATCCTGCACTAAACAAAAATCATGCTACAGCGGAACTTCTGATTGCGAGCCTGATCCGTTCCAGAAGAATGTTCTTAGTCCAAAATTCTCTTAAACCAAAAAGAGGTTTCCCATAGGAAACAATGGAAAGTCAGATGATCCGTTCCGCACCCCCAAAAATATTCACAAAAAAATCATTTTCAATGGAATTTTATGTAGAAATGATTGTCCCAATATCTGAAACAAGTAACAATGATTAACACACAATATAAAGCAGAAATAAAACAAATGAACCAGCACTTATGGATCCGCTCCAAGGCATATTCTGGCTTCTGATAGGCTGGCTGCTGTCCAGCACCCCCTGCTGGATTGGGAGGATCTGCTGCCACTGCTGCTCGAGGCAAAATGGCCTTTTCCTTTAGTAATGTCTTTCTGGGGGTCTTTCCTGGGTGGTTAGGAAATGTTTCTCATCATGCCTCTGTGCTATGAGGGGAGAAGAGATGGGGCACAGATTGGATGGTGCCGGGCGACAGGTGTGTGTGTTTGTGTGGTTTTGTGTCCATGTGTATGTGCACATGCTTTGTGAAGTTTCCCGGCTGGTGCAAGGGAGACAAGAGGGAGGAGAGGAGGGGGAGGGAACTGCCTGGAAGGAGAATCTGAAGTCTGAGTCTCAGGAGGTCTTTCTCTTGAACACCTTTCACTTAATTTACGCTGTTTACACAGTGAGAGAAAAGAACCATCATCTCCGTTGTGAGATTTCCTGTGCAAACTCATCACGTGATGCTTGTCTTGTGAGTTGCCACTCATCAACCAAATTAAATTTTTAAAAAATGTTTGCTCATCTTGCAAAAATCTCATGCACTGAGGTGCTTGCAATCCAAGGTTCCACTGTATATGCATTTATAAATATGCACAGAACATATACATTTTTTTTCTCCAAAACTTAAACTCATTCTTCATACAACTGTCCTGAGAGCAAGTTTCCTACTTTGCTCTTGCATACTCATCCATCTTATCAACTATGTATTTTTAATTATTTATTTTATTTTATTTTACCTCATTACATTTGCTATGGCCATTCATTCCAGTAGATCTGCCTTCTGCCTACAATTGCCTTTTGCTTTTACTTCTCAGTATGTCTTCTTCTTCTTGCTATATCTCAATATCCAGATTTTTGCAACTGTATGTCACAAATGGATAGGCTTTCACTCTTCTGATAAGTATCTTTTAATTTTTTTTATAATATCTGTCACTTATCCATCCTTAGATGCATGAAGCAACACCGGGTTTGTAAATTAAAAGTGTTGCCCTGAAAATAGAACGTACTCTGTTTTCCCCAGCCTGCTTGATCTTGGTGCTTTAGGAATGGATATCTGCTATGGAAGGCCAACACAAACAGATTTCATTTCAGATATAAAATAGGACATTGAAGCAGAGAGAGATTATCTCTTGTCAGTTGGTGAGCATCTCAGGAGTTCAACTGTAAAGTTAATTATGTGAAGTTAATATGATTATCTCTTGTGCACTTAATCTTTTTCCTCTTCTGTCATATTAAAGCTAACAATTTGGTAGCAAATTTTGAGGAACTTAATCAAAAGCTTTTAGGTATGCATGAAGTCTTGAGATCGCAGGTAATTTATCCCTGAACATGAATTTCCCTTTTTCCATTCATGACTATTCAAACAGCAGAAGATAAAATATGTATGTAGGATAAAAGAGGAGAATTGCTATATGGCACTAAGGCTGTTATCTTATACTCAGTAAGGTATTGGTCCATTTAGTTCAATGTTTCTCAAACTTGGCAGCTTTTAAGATGTACAAACATTAACTCCCAAATGTTGAAGTCCACACATCTTAAAGTTGCCAAGTTTGAGAAATATTGAACTAGCTAAACACTGATTACACTGAGAAACTCGTTCTTTCCATAAGTTTCATCCATACTTGTAGATGTCAGTATCAAAGTGCAGATTTTTTTGCATGCAAAATATGTGCTTTAGTACTCAATTATAGTATTACTCTAGAGAGAAAGCAGAAATAGGTAGAACAAATTAGATTTCATTGAGATCTCAATCAATCAGCATGAGATGGGTAGCTACATAAATGATGTAAAACAAATAAACAACTAAATTTATGTTGGTATCAGCAACTCTCCTGTTTGTTGGCTATTGCAAGGGAAGTCCTGCCTTTGAAAATCTATTGCAAAATTTGTTATCTCAGGAAACCATCCAGTTTCTTTTCCCCCAGATTTGGTGGAGAACTTTGAAAAATACTAATAGCTTCATAAATAAAATGAGATTGCATCAACATTTCATATGACATAATCCACACAGTTTCAGTATTGAGTCTTGATTTAATGGGGTGTTTTGAGCATAAAGAGAAAAAGAGTATGTATTTTCTATGATTGCTCTTTCTGGATATTTTAGACCTACACTGAGTCATTCAGGTATTTTCATTAACAATTTAATTTTATTTCTTTACTATTTAATAGTTATAAATACAATTAAATGTTGGATTTGAGAAGCAGGGCTTTTGTCTGAAAGGCAATCTCTCTTCCTCAGTCTGTCTCTCTCTTTTTCTCTCTTAGTATGCTTTGGAAGATGATGAATTGATGAAATATAGGTCAAAGGAAATTCATTAACTACTGATTCTCAGGCTGATATGTGAATGAATACATATGGTTGACATTTAAAAGTAAGAACATGACACATTTCTTTTCTTCCTCATTTTCACACTACGTGTTACCTGAAGTCATTATTTTGAAGGAGATGAAAGAAAATGACAAAATTGGGGATGCAGCATCCTAAATCCCTTATGAAATTTTCTAATTTAAGAAAACTTTGACACTACGGATATGTCCAACATCTTACACTGAATATCTTTAGAATATCTTACACTGCTATACCTGTTTAGGAGATAAAGTAAGGCTGTTTTGCTACATTGCCAGAATTTTTCCAGGAAATGTGCCTATCCCAGACTCAAGGCCTACATCCATGTATTTCAGAGTAAGCATTACTAAATTCAATCAGATTTATCTATAAGTAAATGTATAAATAATTATATTACAAACTAACCACCCTTTGGTTCATGGAAACCAATGGCTCTGAAGTTATTCATAATTAATTAAAATCTCTTTGCTTTCACTAACACTGGAGATTAGTCTTTTTATTCTGTTATTATGAAAATGCTTCATTCTATTAAGTAAATATTCCTTTTCAATCTTTAGAATGTGTATCTTCATCTGAGGGGTAGGGAGCAGGCATTTAGGAATTTTTGTCTTTCCTTTTTTAGAATATTTTAAAAAATCAACAAGAGAAAAATATCCTGGGAATTCAGTTTGCGTATTTGATTTCAAGCTGACCCAATAAAATCTCTTAATTGAATCAGCTTTGTAGATCAAATTCAGATCAAATTAACAGTCCTAGAAACTGTTTACTTTAATTGATTTGCAGTTAAAATAGAAAAGTGAATCAAACCATGCTATTGAGTTGATTTAAATTATTTGACTGAATTTATAGTCATTTCAAATTGCATTGGAGTCAGTTATCATACCTGTAAAACAATCCCTGCAGATAATTTGCATTCTTTATGTTTAAGGTAGTATAACAAAAGTTAGCAAAATTATTTTCCTCTATGGCAAATGTGGAAGTAAAAATGGCAGACAGCATATTTTGAACAAATATAGCAAGTATCCAGAATTGAGTTTGCACTTGGCTAATAAGCATCTTTTGCACAGTTTTACACAACATATTAATTCCACATTTTTTTCCTTCCTTTTTTCTTTGTTTTTGGGTATTGGGGGTAGTAGCTTAATATATTGGAAGAAACCCAGTTCATTTGGTTCATTTATAGTTAAGCGTAACATGAGTACATAGAAAATGGCCATGGTCACCTACCATCTGCAAGGACAAAAATGGATGATTAGAGTGGCATATAGGCCAAATATTTTCTGAGTTTTCTCAACACTAGGCAGTGTAACAATAGTGGATAAAATATTTAATAACTGTAAATATGACACAAACACTTTGGAAGGATAGGATGCATTTTCCTAGTAATGAATAAAGAGTGCAACAACTAACACAAATAAAGCAAGTAATTCACTATTATACAAGGATGTTTTTGACTTTCCCTTGTTTCCTGAAATCCTATCACAAGTTAATTTGCAATTTGTTTGTGATTTTAATATTGCTTCAGATTTACCCTTTCTAGAACCTCAGGTATGTTTGGACTCTACACTGGCATCTTCCTCTTTATATTTTCAGCTTTGTTATCAGTTGCATAGTCAACCACTCAGCTTGCTCTAGACAGAATAGTTAGCATTCTTCCTTCACTGGTACTGTCTAACCAACTGGTAGTCTAACCAACTTGAAATACATAGGGAAGATGAGAAGTGGACCAGCTTGCTACTTACCAATAGGAATACATGATTGTTTGTTCTCAAGACCACCACCACCAGAGATCAGCTTGAAGCTAGTTCTGCACTCATGTTATCTCAAAAAATGGCTTCTGGTATTTAGATGCAATCAGTTTTTCTAGCCAGTGAGATGGTGTTTGAATCAAAGTGATTCAAATATGAAAATTCCTGGACAGACAAAATTCCTGTCCCTAATTTACAGGGGTTGATTTTCACCAGTAGGAAATAAGAGCCATTTGGAAAATCATGACCAATCTGTTGTGCCTATCTGCAATTTGGCATGGCATAAACCATGTATTAGATAGAAAACATTTATTTAGGAGAAAGGAAGGAGAAGAATAATGAGACAGACACTTTCTGCAGCCACAGTAACACAGACACAGGAAAAACATACATATTCAATCATAGTGCACTAAACATTAAAGGAATAACATATAACACATTCTGATTTGGGCATATTCAGCATACAGACCCCTACATTCACCATATCTGTTAGGTTTAATAGCTAATGCTATTAAAGTATCAGTTTACACATATTTTCTCCCTTTCTGACAAAATATATTAGAAATGCTTCAATATTATACTTAGCTATAAACACTTTGTTTGCATTCTTTCTGCCTATCTAATATCATATTGTGCGCTTTATAATGGAACCTGATTACAATGAAATCTGCAAGCCAGCTGTGTTTTATATTTTGCACAGTTCTCCTTCCTTCCCATACACTCCTTTTCATCTGCCTTCGATGCTGAAGAATGACAGATGTTTCTTTCAGTAAAATCACCTGATTAATACCATATTAGTGACATGAAGACTAGCTAGCAACTAAAACTATTGTTTACTTCCAAATAGAATAGATTGCCTTCATCTGCAGCCCTTCTCTATAGACAATGTATTAGCTTATATCATGACACTAAAGCTGCAATTGTATTCTTATTGTTCTCAGTTGGCCTTATGGGGCAAAATAGGTGTGTAACCCAAGATAAAATTAAGAAATGGAAAGATATTGCATTATTGCTGTCATCACCTGTTAATTGACAGTTTTAAGTAAGAAAGGGTTGGTTCTAGAAAAAGTCTACATTGTCAAGATTCCAACGAGAAGTCAGACTTTTATAAATTATTATGGGAAGAGAAGTTGTTCAAAGGCAAGATGCAAACTACAGTGGAGCCTCACAAGATGAAATTTCCATTCCAGAAGAATGCTCTTAGTGTGAAATGCTCTTAAACCAAAAAGAAGTTTCCCATAGGAAACAATGGAAAGTCGGATGATCCATTCCACGCC
>JANHZU010003542.1:0-11422 GCA_032468055.1 Acrochordus granulatus
GCCAGCTTTTGCACTCTCCTCTTTCACCCTCATCAAGAGGCTCCTTAGCTCCTCTTCACTTTCCGCCATTAGAGTGGCATCGTTAATTCATTACCTAACCTGATTCAGCAAACTCTATCTGTAAATTCTATGTGTAGCATGAAGGTCTTTGGTATCTGGAAGAAACCCAGGTGAAAACCATTCTCAGAGTTTTTCATGTAGAGGAGTGATTGACCAGTTCTGTTACTTGACCTTCAGTCCTCCAGCTGAGAGCATTAACCAGGTATTTTCTCCATTCCAGAAGGAGTTTGTTTCATTTCAATTAGACAGTCTAAGAACTTTGCATTAATTCTGTCCTATGAATAAAATGAAGGACAGTCACTCCACGTCCAGAAGGCCGCTAGATGGTGCAAGAGACACGCACCTTCCAATCCACAGCTGCTGGCTGGGGTGGCCCAGATGCCTGTAGGTTAGGAGACAATTCTGTGTGACTGAGAGCCCCCTCGAGAGCACAGCATCTTGCACATAGGTTGCCAGGGCACAGCCTACTCTCCCTGGGCCTGCATTGATTAACCTGTTGCAGAGCAAGGGTGCCACTGAAACATTCTTCCTTTTGAAGATGGCAGGTAGACGTGTCAGAGGGATGTGCAAGACTGCATAGTGCAAGGGTGGACTTTACAAATGTAATTGCCATAGGTTGCACAACAATCCTGTGAGATAGGCCAGAATCTTTATCTGCTCAAATTATGGAACACATATTGGAGTACCAGCTTTCCTCGGCTCAAATAGGGTCTTTTGTAGCAGGCTGAAATTTGAAAAGAGGCCTCTGCCTCTTCAGTCTGGTCATTGCCACTGAATTAACAATAAAGCTGCTATGTGAACAGTAATTAACATTAAGCCTACTTATAAATAGTCTGTCTAGCCCAGCACAGACATTGAGTGAAAGACTGAGGAATTACATTTGCTAAGTCTGGTTAGACATTTCTGTACCAGGGCATGTTGTGCAATCACAGCTGGGAGCAACATTCAAACTCTGAGAAAGGAGGACCCCTTCCTCCACTGGCAGCTCCTGCCTTCAAATGAAGAGCTGGGACTGAGGGGCCTCTCTGGGGGGAGCAAAGCTGTAGCAAGCGCTGGCTGAACCTGCCCAGGCACTTTCCTTAAGGGATGGATTGCAGGAGAGTCAGGAAGGTCTACAGGGTGAAGGTGATCCCTATAGGGGTGGATCACATGGGGCAGCCACCATCCTGAACTTTTGGACCACCATCCCCCACTGACAACATCCCATTGCAGAGGAGGGGCTTTGATTCAGTCACAGAGCAAATTGCCTACCGAAGTCCTTCTCCCAGAGACAGCTGGCATCCATGGGCACCATCCCAAGGACAGAGGTGGCTGGAGGTCAGAAGAGAACAGTGCTTGGATGAAGAGATGCCCAGACCTGCTTCCAGCAGCCTCTGCAAGTGGTAAGCCTGCCAAGGCAGAAGGGATTGGGTTGCTTTCCTTGGCAAAAGGGGTCTTTGGCACTCCCTCCCAAAGAAAGCAGCAGCTTTGGCTGCCCTACACCAGCAGGCCTGGTGGGTGGGGGAGGCTTTGTTTCTCTCTGGTGCAAAGCAGCCCACTTCTCTGCTCTCATTTTGAAAGGCTGCTGAAATGGGGCCCTGCCAGAGTCAGCACTTCACCTCCATTTCCACAATCTGTGGAGATTTCAGACATTAATTAGCCCATTGCTCCAGGTGATGGTGTCAACACCCCAGTCAAAAGGCCAAACAGACTATTGCATTGGCTTTGCTCGATAGAATCTTCCAGGCTTGAGAATTCATTATTATCAATAATACTCATCCCCAAATTCCTGTTTTAAAACATTTGCTTCTTTATTTGCCAGAATCTGGATCTAATTTTGGTCTACTTTCCACAGCAGACTTAGCCAGCCTTCTCCCCTCCTTTCTTTGCTGTCTAACAAGCAAATGCAACCTCTTCCTTGTCGGGCAATTGGATCAGCCTCCTCTGCTAGGTTTCAAGAGGGGAAGAGCACTCAAAGCGAGGGCTAGTCGTTAAGCAGATGGTGGTCAGCTTAGGTGCTCTTTGCTTGAGATGAAAGAGAGCAAGCCCCAGGAGCAACCAGTGGATCCCTCCCTTTTTGGGGAAGGATGTCCAAAGTTTCGCTTTCCCTCTCCAGGATTTCTTAAGCTGTTCCCAGCCTTTGCGCGTGAGGCTGGGGAGCCAGCGAGGATCCAGCCAGGATAAAACCTTTCCGCAGCCCAGCCTGGGTTTCTCCTGGGAGCATCCCTGGCAGCAGTATTCAGAAGCACAGCTGCTGCCACCAGGAAAGGCTCCAGGGCAGCCTGTTTCAGATCACCCCCCACACACATACACACAAACGCACCAGGAATCACTTTAGAAAGTGGGAGAGGAGGAGATTCTTGCTACAAAAAATGAGTGACTTTTTGTCCCTTCTGCTGTACAGATACTTCTAACAGATGTGGGCCACTCTGTTTACAACCCCCAAGCACCTTTGCACTTTGGCAGCTTTGCTAGATCTTATGGGGGGTGATTCTTCCCAAGAATGGAAAAGCTGAAAATAAAAAAGAATGGAAAAACTGTGTCCTTGGTCCAGCTGATGCCCCCTTGGAGATTGGAAAGGAAGCAAATACAAAGTGCTCTACTTTGGGGTCCCTCAACAACAAAGATTATAGCAAGTTCAAGTGAGAATAAAAAGGGGAGAAAGTAGATGAGAAGCCTTCTGCTCAAACAGGAGACTTTGAATGGGGGCTAGACAAATGTATGAGGGACAGTAGTCTTGATGACGAAATCATGGAGCCTCCCTGTTCAGGAGTAACTTAAAGTCCTCCGGCTGTCCTTGTGGCCTTCTCCAGGCGATGGCTTCACTTCCCGCTAGGCGTGATGGGCATTTCTGTTGCCGTTGAGGGCAGGGAAGGGACTGCTCAGAAAGAAAGAAGGTGCCGCTGCTGCCACTTCTCTTCCTCTGCCATCTTCTCCTTCTTTAACAATATTGTGTGTTTCTTGATTCTCCCTCTTCCCCTCTCCTCCTCCAAGACAAGTTTGCCTTATTTGCTTCAGGAATGTGTTTCTCTCCCATTCTTAATCTTTTTCACTCTCTCTACCACATCGTCCTGGTTCTCGTCTTCTGCTTCCACAGCTCTTCCTCTTGCTCTGCTGAGGCTTCCTGGGACAGGAAAGGCCACCTGCGCAGCAGATGCCAACCTGGGCTGTGTCCTTCAGCCTGCGTGGCCTGGCTTTGGGACCTGCGACAACCCACAATCCCTTTTTGGTGGGCCACGGCTGGAGGGTCCCTGGTTGCCGACCCCTGGTCAGAAAAGCAGAGAGGCCCTCTCTGGGGCAGTCGCCAGCTCTGAGCAGGAACTGTCTCCTAGGCTTGGACCAGAAGCAGAAGCGATCAAAGTCACGTAGACAATGAAAGGGCAGGAATAACCCAGAAGGGATGGAAGGTCTCTCCCATTCCCGCTCCCTTCCCCTGCTTGCTGTGTGGGGCGGGGGCCACCCGGGCACTTGTTGCCGGCTGCGAGGAGGGCACCTGACATCGAAGGGAAGGCTCTCTATCCACGCTCGGAGGCCTGCAGAGCTTTGTTGCCACATCCCCACAGGTGAAGGCAGCCTCGCAACCATGCGGCCGGGCAAGGCAGGGTTGCGGGAGCCGGTGGCCTTGGGGCGCGGGCGGGCTTCTCCCCGAGGCCGCCCCCCGCTCTCGGGCTGGGGACGGCTAGCCCCGCAGCAAGGGTTAATCTGCCCCGGCCCCCTCGCACCGCGACGTCACCGAGGCTGGAGCAGAAGGGGAGGGGGCGCGGGGGGGCCTGCGCGGGGGCCGCGTGCTGCGCTGAGCCCGCGCGCAAAACCTGCACAGCGCCGCGCCCTCCGCGGGACCGAGCCAGCCCGCCGCCGCCGCGCCCGCGCCCTCGCTCCCCGCCGAGCCGTCTGCGAGCGAGGAGCAGCGGCGGCAGCAGGACGCGCCGTCCGACCCGCGGCTTGGCCTCGTCCACGACCTCCGTGCAAAGGTGGGCGCCTCGGCGGGCAGGGCGGCGGCGGCGGCGGTCCTGGACTCTCGGGGCGTTCGGAGCTGCAGACTCGGGTCGGGGACGAAGCTGCTTCCGCAGAGCGGCGGGGCGAGAGGACCACCTGGGCGCCCCTCGCCCCACGCGGCCGAGCCCGGGCGCCCCAGCTTCGCTCCTTCCTCCCTCCCGCCTTCCAAAGGTGGGCGAACCGGGCCGGGATGGGGAGGCGCTCCCGAAGAGCAAGTCTGCGCGGCTCCCCGCTCGGGGCCAGGCCAGGCCGGGGTCCTCGCTCGCTGCCGCTCTGCGAAGGAGACCTCTGCGGATTACCGCCCCTCCGCCCCCTTTGCCTGCGGAGGCAGGAAGTAACCCCCGCACGCCCCCAACAAGCCCCGGAATCGCCTGCTGGGGGAGTGCGGGCCCGGGGGGAGAGTGGCTGACCCTTTTCTTCCAGCAGCCCCAGGCAGAGGGAGCCGGGAATGAGGGGAGCAGGCAGGGGCTCCGCTGGATCCTCTTGGGTCCCTCCTAAGATCTCTGCTTTCCAAGGCAGGAGGGACGTGCCCGACCTCCAGCAGGACCCCTCTCTCCCCTCACCTTGGGGGTCACTTGAGTGTAACGTTCAACAGCGCCACCCTACCTCCCATCCCCACTTCTGAGGCACTTGGAGGGATCGATCCCCAAAGTCTGCTGCAATAATGAAGGGAGGTTTCTTTGGAACGGTGCTCTCTCCGGAGCTGGAGCTGGAGCAGGTACAGTAAAAAGGCAGAGTGTGGGATCATCCATCTGGCTGGCCATTGCTGGAGGCGGGGTACTGAGCGTCTGGTCCTAGCTGAGCCAGCCAGGTGTTCCTTGGGCACGTAGGTGAGGAGGACCTTGCAGGGGAGGGCATGGTGTTGCTCTGAGCCAAGATAGATATGCTCTTAGCCAATCTTGGTAAGTCTTGGGCCACTAAGAGAGGATTATGTCTGGGAAGATCCTCGGAGATAATGCAATAGAAGCAGCATTAAGGCAGCTTCCTGCAGACTCATTAAGAAATGAGAGAAAATCTCTTGCTCAAAGCCCAAAGGCTCTTGCCTGATTTGAGTTGCTCATTGATAGAATTTGAATGAGAGAGAGCAGAGCTGTGCATTTTTTCACAATCCCCTTTTGGGGGGGAAAGGTGGATCTCTCTTCTCTGCAGCCTTATTTGGCACCTTGGACTGTACTTTCAAAAATATAGTACAGGTGAAGATTCAGGCTTTAATGTTGATGGCACGGAATCTGGGTCTGCACTTCCAGGAGGCAGAATGGCCCTTGTTGTGTGTTACAATGTCTTGGTGCACCCAATCAGCATGGGGGCTGGCTGCTGTCTTTCTCAGGAGCAGAATGTCCTCAGAATGGAAACAGGGAAGACTGGGTAGGAAAGGCAAAAGACTTGGCCACCAGTCCTCTTCCAGACAGCAATCCAGCCTCTGCTTCAAGCCATCCAGGGAAGGGACCCCATGGCCTCTCTACTCTCAAATGCTCTTCCTGCTAGGTTAGGATTAGGCAGCTAACAACTTCATCCTAAAATAAAAACATCCACAAAAAAGAATATAAAGAAAAGAAAACCCACCCTAAATATACCAAAAGCATACACAAACAGGAGTGTCAATGGAGAGTGGTTAAGAAGCCAGGATGGCAATCAGAATGGCACAGTCGATGCTTTGTCCATTTTTCACGGACAAGGAATATAAAAATCAGGTGGAGCTTTACTTGTACTTCCATGACTACCTTTTAAAAACTTTTTTATCACACCCTGCAAACATGAATGGGAATCAAAATAAAAAGCAAAAAATACAAATATTACATGCTTGGGAGCCCCATCTTCAATCAGAGCATCCCTTTCTCCTGGTCTGGATGAAACTGATGGGACCTGGTCGTTTTCTAGAGAGTCCAGAGGATGGAGCTGACTGAACCTCATACGACAGGAAAACAGGAGCAGTTCTTCCAGATGACCCATCAGAGAACTATCAGAGGACGGGATCTGGAAGGGATTGTCCCTGTGCAGTCTGGTCAGACAGGTAGAGGGACATGGGAGTGACTGGTCCGGAGCTGTCTAGGCTGTCCCCATAACAGGAATGGTGTCCTGGACTGTGGATGAGCAAGAACAGAGAAGCCTTCTTTGGGGTGACATTCTTTCAGGTATTTGAGGAGGACTTCCATAGTGCTCCCAGGTCCTCACCCATCTCCTGTCCCCAAGACTGAAACTATGCAGTGCCTTCATTCTCTCTTCATAGGGCCACCTTTACTTTCTCAGTTATTCTTGCTGCCATTTCCAGAATGTCTCCCAACTTTCTGTCTATTAAGTTGGCAGCAGTCTCACAATCTTCTAATGTTGTTTGATAAAAATAAAATTAGTCATAAATTGGCAAGATTTATTTAAATGGCAAGATTTATTTTTAATCAATTAAAATGGCAAGATTTATTTTTAATCAATGTATGCTTTTTTTTGTAATTAGTGCACGGCTTACAGAGTGATTCCTTTACAGTTGGCTGTCACACCTTCTCAAGCATTGATATCAGATTGACTGTTTTGTTACTCTCTGGGATTCCTCTTCCCCTCTTGAAGAGAGAAACAGCATCCTCTTTCTTTCAGTTCTCTTTTTTCTGGAAAGCTGCTTCTTGTGTTAGTCCTATTATAATATTTATTTTCTCTAAGAAACTGCATTATCTCTTATTACTGAAGGGTGGTCACTCACTGGGGCATGTGTTTGTTTCTGATCCTCATAGTATTGAGTCACCAACTGCCACAACTCTTCTCTTTGTCTTCTTGCAGAGTGCAGCTGCATCTCCTCTGCTCTTCAAATATCTTCCCTTTTGTCCCTTGTTTAACATGGCTCTTTTTCCTCCATCGAAAGCTCAAAAATTATTATTTCTGCAAAAGGTCTAAAGCTGTTTGGGTTACAGCAATGGAGAATATCATCTGCATTCTCATTTCTAGGGATCATTCTTTAAACTCAGAGGTGCTCCTTTGCTTAATTCTCTTCATTTTGAAAAGTTTCTTCCTCATCATTGCATTTTGTTTGGTATAATAGATCTTCACCCTCCCTTATCAGTTAATGGGGCCACCTGTAGTTGTGTGCCTTTTCTTCAAGCACAACTAGAAGTTTCATTTTAGGAAGGAATCCAGATATGCCTGACAAATATTACAGTTCATGACTGCAAAGTTGTATCAGTTCATCTTCATTTCTGCTTCTTAAGATAACCACAGTATTAAGACTTTTTGGTTTAGTTTGTTTTTGTTGAGGTTCCCTTCTCTGGCTCTCCTCTTGGTTTCTTCTTATCAGGTACATATTCTTTATAGAGGACACTAATAGTTTCCCTGCCAAATTTCTGTTAGTTCAAAACTCAGTTGCTCAAAAGTGGCTGACTTACATTTTTGCTATTTCCTCTACTGTGTTTGCTCAATAGGAAGCAGTCATTCAATCATTCCCAGTGTCAGTTGGTGGCAACATCTCCACCATCAGGATTTGATCTTTTCTCTCCAGATAGCATTGCAGTACACACAAATCTCTGCTCACTCACCTCTTCCTTCTGCTGAACATTGCTGGTGAATTCCTGTTATTAACATTTCTGAAATGTTATTAACATTCCTAAGATGTTAGTTCTCCCTGCTCACTTTGATTTAAAAGATACCTCAGTTCCTGCCAACCTAGCACCTTCAAAAGCATGCAGATGTAAGTAGATAAATAGGTACTGCCTACTCTGGTGGGAAAGGTAACAGTGTCCGTGCACCTTTGGCATCTGGTTATGCCGGCCACACGACCACAGAAGCATCGTCAGACGAATGCCAGCTCTTCGGCTGGGAAATAGAGATGGGCACCACCCCCTAGAGTCGGTCATGACTGGCAGGTAAACCTTTACCTTTTATATGAGATGGACATCTACTTTATTCAAGTATTTTGTTTCCTACACTCTTTTTTTGTACTTATCAAATAGTATTGAAACTCACACTTCTTCTGTTATTGGAGAATTTTCTAATATTTGGATTCCTTGGATGATCCCACTGGATTCAGCTATTATGAGAGAGGAGAGAATCTATCCTCCTATTCACTTTTTCCCTAAGCAGAAGATACAAATGAGCATTATCCTATGATTCCATGATGCCCCTCAGAGCTGTTTTAAAAAAATAGCCTAATGCAATAGCAGGTTCAGTGCTAAAACTCAATGGTCAAAATGGAATACCCACAGAATTTGAGTTAAAATTAATGATTTAACTAGATTTTACAGCATATTGAATATCAGAATTTTATTTGAAGAGAGATACTTCTCTTAGATATATTCTCTTAAATAAAGCTAATTCCTGAAATGCGTTTTTTCATTTCTGCTTTCTGTTCTTGGCATATTGCTATTTGTATATTGCTATCAGTTATCAATGTCCTAAAAATGAGCAGTATCACTTCCAACTGCCATTCTTGCCAGTACAATCAATTCTTGACTCATCATAGATCTCAAGTTGATTTAATTAGTTTCAAGGTTGTTTTTTTTAGAATGGTTATGTATAATGTGGTGAATGTGCTGGTCATTGGGGGAATTCCATATTAAAGAGCATGAAGTAGATGCTTTTGTTATGTGTTTTTCACCAGATTCACAATTATGCCCTTCTAGAGATACAATATGTATCTGGAGCAGCTGTCATCAAATCAGATTCTTTCCCTTTTTTCATCATTGGCTCTGAAATACAAGTTTTAAAACATTCACCCAGAGCTCCTTTTACTTTTGCTCGGCATTTGTGTTGTTCTATCCGTTTCCTTTTTTGAGCACCTACAGTTCTACAAAACTGCTGCAACAACTGTTTCTTTCATCCATGCAAAACAACAATTCATCCCCTTGAATGTCCTCTGGGCTGTTCTTCCAGAACTCATTTCTTGACGCCTATTAATTCTTGGCCTCTTGTTTCCAATCCTTTAACTATCCACAGGGAAAATTGTTTCCATAACACCCATCCCCTAAGTCCAAACGTCCAATGGGGCTTGTATCACCTCCACCTTAAGCACTGGCTTAAATGGATGCCAGCTTTCCCTGCCCTTCTCCAGCCATGAAAGGCTGCATAGGGGACCAAAAAGGAATGTTGTGCCTGTTGTGCTGGGTTCCCCTGTGGCAGCCCCTCCCAGGCACTGGCAAGGGACCCAGGATTGCAGGGCAACAGACTGCACAGTGTCAAGAGAGGGCTCTGGTCTGAGCAATGGGTGGCAGTGGCTCAACAGGCCTTGGCTGGGCACTGGTGGGGCTGAGAGAAGCCACTGGCCTAGAGCATCCGTTAAAAAGTCTTAGGAAGAAGTGACCAGGAATGAAACTTATCCAATGTTTATTGATATAATATGTTTAGATCCACATGCCTCGTTGTCTGTCACATTCAGTCCAACGTGCTCTACATTCAGTTTCTCATCCTGAGCATGGCATCATACACATACAAAAGTATATTCACAAGCATTCCTTCTGTTCATAAACATATTAAACACCAAAGAGATGTGACACATCCTTGTCTTACATTTGGTCAGCACTGAATTTTTTAAAACATTCTATGCATTTTCATGCATGTTTGCTTCCATCACAAACCACTCCTATGGCATTTATCATTGTACTTTCAACTCCACAGAATTTTCTCTCAGTCAGACCTATTTCCTTCATCACATTCTTTCCCTAAACATTTTGCTCATTGTCATTCTCACATCTTTCAATCAAAATGCTGCTAAACCCAGTCGGGCAGAAATGCCTATCAGGAGTTATAAAAGATCATGATGGTCGCCTTACCACATGATCAGAAACCCACCCTTTTCATGTGCGTTGTGGACACCTCTGTAAGAAGGTACACTTAATAAATGGATCCCTCTGTAGTTTGCACTCAGAATCTAAAAGGAATAAATGATAAAGAACCTGAATTAACAAATGAAGAGAAGAAAGGAAAATAGTGCTACGTGTTGTGAACCTAAGAGGAACGGAGGGCTTCATAGATCTGAAAGAAGATGATCTAATCTTGTAGAGTGGAGTTAATAAATACATGCAGGGAAGTGAAGATACAGGTTTCGTTGTAAATGAAAGGGCTAAAATGTGGATCAGCAAGTGTAGCCTCGTGTCATCTCAGTTGTCGTGTGCATATGAAGGTAGGAAACCATACCTTAGTAGCTTATTATGCTCCTAGTGAAGGGTGATTATGATAGGACTGGATATGAGTTTAGAGGAAATAATGTACCACTGAATGAATGCAGTCCAGGGAGCTGATCTATTCTGCTGCTGATATGTAGTGACGTGAATGGATGGGAGGGAATGAGACAAAAGAATTGGAAAAAGTGACAGGGCTATTCTGAGACCCAAGAATGAATGAGAATGGTGACAAGTGAGTATCTGCTTAGAAAAAAGCCTTTTGTTTCAGAGAGGTGATTAAGGCACATCTGTTCCTGCAGGCATAGAGCAAAGAAAGGAATCTAAATTTAAAAGCATAGGTCAGCGTACGATAGGAAGTTACAGATATAATCAACAGATTTAAAATATAATCCTCAGAAATGTGAGTCCCGTTTATTTAGGAGATCTTGATCTGCAGTACGCAGCTTTACTTGCACGGATTTGGTGTCAGTTGGTTGACTTGACCCTCAGTCACGTCTGGACACCTTGGCCCAGAAGGACAAGAAGCCTGGCAGTTAGCCTCTGGGCAGCAGGTTCCTGGGCACTGTTCATAGGCGCCTCATTCTTCTTTGCTAAACAACCCTTTGAATTCTCCGTGAGACCATTTGGTAGAGACTAGTTTAAAAGCATTCGCTTTTGGTACTTGCTCTGGTCGGGTCAGAGCACTTCCATTTTAAATGTGAGTGATATCCATCCAACTGTCTGAAAGACAGCAAGACAGTAATCTTTTAAAATCTCCCCAAATGGACTGAAAGTACTAAATATTGGTCAAAGTTTGAAGCAAAATTGCAAAAAATGCAAACTTTCTTAAAAGGACAACTGGAGTTTTTTTATTAGATGTAACCGGAAAATGTTTTGACTCCTATCCAGGAGGCTTTATCAGTTCCATGTGAAAAAAGGGTAAGAAAATATATGTACATTTCTCAAAAAGGGGCAGGAAACAGGATACACAGAGAGGTTCTGTGTATTTTCTTTCTGTTTATTTTTTACAGTTTCCTGCCCCTTTTTCAGAAACATATACAGTGGGGCAAAAAAGTATTTGGTCAGCCACCAAGTGTGCAAGTTCTCCCACTCAAAAAGATGAGAGAGGCCTGTCATTGTCATCAACTATGAGAGACAAAGTGTGAAAACACATCCAGACAATCACATGGTCTGATTCGGAAAGAATCGATTTGCAAACTGGGGTGGGAAATAAGCAGTTGGTCAATATCAAAAGTTCATCTCAATACTTTGTTATGTATCCTTTGTTGGCAATGACAGAGGTCAAGCGTTCT
>JANHZU010003542.1:22782-40534 GCA_032468055.1 Acrochordus granulatus
TTTTCCCACTCTTTTATTGACTATGATGGCTACTCCATTTCTTCTCAGGGATTCTTGTCCACAGTAGTAGATGTAGTAGACATCTGAATTAAATTCACCCATTCCTGTCCATTGTAGTTCACTGATTCCCAAGATGTCGGTGCTCAATCTTGCCATCTCATGTTTGACCATATCCAGCTCACCTTGATTCATCGATCTTACGTTCCAGGTTCCTGTGCAATATTGTTCTTTACAGCACTGGATCTCCCTTTTACCTCCAGACATGTCTACAGCTGAGCATCCTTTCAGCTTTGGCCCAGCCATTTCACTCTTTCTGGAGCTACCTGTAATTGGCCTCCACTCTTCCCCAGTAGCATAGTGGACATTTTCTAGCCTTTTGATATAGTCCATGGGTTTTCTTGGCAAGGATACTGGAGTGGGTTGCCATTTCTTTCTCCAGTGAATCATGTTTTGTCAGAACTCTCTGCTGTGACTTGTTCATCTTGGGTGGCCCTACATGGCATTGCTCATAACTTCACTGGTTACACAAACCCCCTTCTCCACAACAAGGCAGCAAACTATGAAGGAGATTTTAAAAAATTTAAACATTGGAAAGGCCAAATTTTACAGGTCTCCAAAATTGAAGAGTTTGAAAAACACACAAACATAAAAAGTTTGAGGGTTATATATAATTTTGCAGTGTAAATATGGTGAAAATGTCTGAGAAAAGAAAAAAAAAGTGGTCTGGGTCTGAAAATGTTAAGTGTAAAGCTCAAAAAGTTGAAGAAAAAAACAAGAGGATGCCTTTTTGAAATCCCAAACCAGATCAGAAGAGGACCCCGATCGCAGGAGGCACTGGAAGGTCTTGAGCCAGCCCTGCTGTTGCCCCCACAGACCCCTCTGACCCCTGGCTTGGTCAAAGGGAGGTCCAAGCCAGGGTCAGGGGTCCAGAAGGCCATGGCTGATGGTCCCCTCAGTCTGGACAGGCTGTGTTCCTGGCAAGGCTCAAGAGCTTGAAGCCCCAAGGCCAGGCAAGGGCCTCCAGATGGTCACTCGCAGCTCAGAGCGAGCAGAAGTGGGGCTGCTCGTGAGGGGGCACTGCCAGGCTGGAAGAAATGGTCAGGTCTGTGGACTGGCCTCACAGGGAACCTGGGTGGAAGCAGTGCTGGCTTCCCACCTTCAGCTGAGGCTGAACTGCCTGCAACTCCCTCAAGCATCCAAGGGGGACTGCAGGGGAGTGGGGGCTCCCCCTGAGGCAGGTAAGGGGGCCTTGACCCCCAGGCTTCTTCCTACAGGGCTGAGCAGCAGGACTTGCAAGCTGGCCTTTTGGGAGGGTATAAGAAGCCTGCTGGGGAAAGGAAGGCTCCTGATGGTAAGGAGGGCGGAGGGCAGCAGCCCCCCTTGCCCTCCCTCCCTGGCCAGATGTTTGTCCATCCTGTCCCACTCTGCTCTGTTTCTCTTGCTTTAGGTCTGCCAGCCATGGGAAACCTGATCAAAGTCCTGGGCAAAGATTTAGAAAACTGTCCTCACTTCTTCCTGGATTTTGAAAGTAAGTCCCGGGCACAAAAGAAATGTGCGAGGAGGCCCATAAATCCTGGTGGGGGAGCCACTGTTCTCCACCAGTTTGGGGTGGTCTTGGCCCTGAATTGCACCTGCTGTGCTTTAAGGGCCTCTTGGAGAGAGCCAGCCATCTGCATCCCTTGCCTGCCACAGAGGAGAAAGTTTTAACATGCAAAGTGGCAACTTCCTGCAAATGCCCCGTTGGGGAAGGGCCCCCCTTTTAGTACAGATGCCTAGACGCCCTACAAGATTCACTTCAAAGTTCCCAGTCAAACAAACTGGGAATCAGTACATGCCTATCCATTTTACTGGTAAATGTGTTTCAGTTTGCGCCCCATCTTGCCATTGTGGCGTGCTCAGGACAGAGGACAGGCTGACAAGCAAAGTGAACGGCAAAGTCATATAAAACATTTACAATCCAGCTAAAGACCTTTCAAGTGCAGTTAAGCCACCTTTGCTCCGGATGAAAAGGGCTGGTGCTCGGCGGGGGCTCCTTCCCAAGTCCGAAGCAGAGGCCTAAGCAAGCCCTCCTTCCGCTGCACCCCCAGGTGGGACTTGCAAGCTGGCCTTGGAAGGGACGCGGGAGGAGATCGCTCGGGATCCACCGAGTCACAGGCCTTTTCCTGTAGCAACAGTCGCACTTGGCCCAAGAGAATCGAGGCCTGCAGGATGCTCGGATCCATCTCGCGCACTGGAAGAGGGGGGATGGTCATCGGGAAATGCGGATGCCAACGACGGGCAAACCGCTCGCCGCGTTTCTTTCTTGTCATAATCGAAAAGCCTCATCCATAACCTGAGCCACGACCCTCACGGGACGTTTGCTGATTGTGCCGCACTGAGCGCTTTGGCTAGATGGGCGAGGAGTACCAGCTGCATGCCGGTCCCAACGCCTTCCCTTCCCTTCCCTTCCCTTCCCTCGAGCTGGCATCTCTTCGTCTCGGTATCTCCACCTGCAGACTGGGGGCAACGATGCTGACCGCCTTTGAGAGCCCTTTCGAGGGTTCACCGAGGGGCACCGTGCAAATGCTCAGATGGGCTCGCTTCGGGGCTTCGCATTCTGCTTTCCTTCAGAGCCTTTTCCTGGGAATGTTTGCTTCAGGCCCACGGGTGGGCTTCCTGTTGCAACAGGGACGCAGAGCTGTCTGCCAGCCCCAAAGGAGCCCCCAGGCCAGTCCTCCACAGGGGTGCCCCCACACACCCACCACGTCGGAGAACAGTGGCTCTCCTCCTCCTTGTCATGGTCTTCCTCGCCATCGGCCAACGCTCACCTCCCGTTGGGGCAGGAAGGAGTGGGCCAGAGCAGTCCCAGTCGGCTTGGGACGTCCCCATCGCACGCCTGGATCTTCCTGCCTTGGCCCTGCTTGGAGCTCGATCTAAATGATTCCTCAGGATTTGCTGGAGACTCTTCCGGTGCCAGATGGGGAGCTGTTTCCCAGCCCCCGTGGGCTCCTCTGGGAAGCCCCCTTTCTGCCTCCTCCCCGCCGATCCGTCACGCTGTTCTCCCTCTTGTCTTTTCTCTTGCAGGTGTGTCACAGGGGGAACCTTCTAAAAGTGTTGACTTATAATGAGCATGACCAAGGCCCTATTTTTTTCCTTGACTTTGAACGTGAGAAGGGTTTTTTAAAAAAATTGTCTTTATTTTAATTCACAACTTCCTTCATTAGTTTATGCTTATTCACATTGATTTCTTTCATTTGTTGTTATTTTGCTGGATTGCAGCTAAGCAGGCTTGTGGGTTGAGGCACCAGGAGGGTGAGAGAAAAAGGGGTACAATCCAGGAAGATAAACGGCTGTTGCAGAGGAAGGGTTAGCCAGGTCCACTGGTAGAGAGGAGGAGGAAGCCAGGAGGGGCAGAGGTTTCCAAGAGGATCCGGAGCTCCATGTCTAGGACCGCGCAAGGGCCTCAGCACTTCTGCAGCAGCATCACTTGCAGGAGCCCGTAAGTGAGGAGCGCCCTGTGATTGCTCCCCTGGTTCTTCTCCTTGAGTACCTGGACTTCTTTGGAGAGCAACCTGGGCCCTTTCCCGATGATGGACTTCATCTCCCAAAATTCTTGGCAGCAGCCATGTTGGCTGGAGAGCCCTGGGAACCAAACTCCATTCCTTGGAGGACCCCTTGCAGGGAAAGGCTGTTGAAGAAGGAACCCACGTTGGGGAGAAAGGGATGGGAAAAGGGGGAATGCTCAGAGAGATTCCTGAGGGTGAGAGGGACCCCACTTAGCAGCAGGCAGGTGACCCCTGCCTTAGGTGGCCACAGATATAAGCTCTGTCCTCTCTTCATGCTTCCTCTTCTGTTTGGTTCTCCTGTATGTTTTTCTGTATATTTATTTTCAGTAATTTCTCCTGCCCTGCTCAGGGCCAAAAATCTTGGCTTGCCAGAACAAAGCAGTTCGCAAGTCATGGCTTCCTGGTGAAGCCCCAAGATATTTCCCCTCCCTCCTAGGGTCCTATGCCTCGGTGATCTGGGGACAGAAGCTCCTGCGTCCCCTGTGACTGCTTCACTGGCTCCCCTGAAGATGCTGCTTCTCGAGCACCAGCTGGATTGACTACAGCCAGCTTGGAGGTGCTTCATGGACGTAGAAGCGTGCCTTAAAAGTGCCCTGGTTCCTTCCCATCCCTGGCCGGCCAGCTACCCTTCCCCCTTTCAGGCGCCCCCTCGATGGCAACCCCTTTGTTCCCAGCTTCTGAACTTTGCCTCCTTCCTTTCTGGGTGGGGTGTGCTGTAGATGCTCAGCCCACAGAAGCTGAGACGGCTGTCTGGAACCAGGTGAACGCCGTCCTGGAGGAGGCCCAGGCCATCCTGACAGAACTGCAGTCCTACACTGGAGCTGGCCACGAGATCAGAGAGGTATGAGCAGGGTGGGGCTTGTAGCCACCCCAGGCCACGCCAGAACCGTGAGCAGGATGGGAGGCTCTGCTCTCACGACCGTGCTTGCGCCAGGGGTCCTCTGTTGCCCTGGTTCGGCTGCTCAACGTTTTTGTCTCACTGGCCTTGCTTGGCCAGAGCACGTCCTCCTCCTCGGGGTAGACTGTTCCCAGGCTTCAGCTGGAAGCCTTGAGGGCTGAGGTGGGCTTCGGCTGCAGAAGCCAAGGGGTTTCTCCAGCCTCAGAGCAGCTCCCCAGCCGTGCCCAACCTGCAGGGGTCAGTCCTGCGGTGGATCTCCCAGGGGGTCGGTGTGGTTGGGGCTGCAGGCTGCGTCCCGGGGAAAAGGAGCCCCCGCAGCGGTGCGCGCTCGGAGGAGCTCTCAGTGCCAGCCTTGCGGCTTCCTTCCTCAGGCGATCCAGAACCCCAGTGAGCTGCAGCTTCAAGAAAAGGCCTGGCATGCCGTTGGTCCTCTTGTGGCAAAGCTGAAGCGCTTTTACGAGTTCTCTCTCAGGCTCGGTAATGGATGCCTCCTCGCGAGCAAGGGAGGGATGACGGGGCGATCCCGCCAGCCCCTCCCCCGCCTTCGCAGCATGTCCTACGGTTCGCATGCTTGTCGGCAGAGACCGCGGCGCCCTTCCCCTGGGCTATGAGCTGCTCTGGGGCCCTGGCCGGCGACGTGGGAGCTTCATCGGAGCAGATCCTGGGGTGCTCGAACGTCCTCCTCCGGCGCCAAGGGGCGAGGGGCGGTGTGGGCGAGGCTCTTGTCTTCCCCTCTGCAGGCCTCTTGCTTGTGGGAAGGTGGCCGACCGTGGCCGTCGTTCTGCGGCCTCTTTCCGGGCGCTTCCTCTCTTGCCAGCCTGGGGAGGGCGCGGGCTTCCTGTGGGCCCCTTTCGCCCCCTCTGTAGCATCGGAGCAGCCCCCGAGCGGCACGAGGGGCTGATTTGCCCTTTGCTCCCTCCCACCTGTCCTTCCTAGAGAACGCCTTGCGGAGCTTGCTGGAAGCACTCACCAGCCCCCCGTACGCCCCTACCCAGCACCTGGAGAGGGAGCAGGCCTTGGCCAAGCAGTTTGCGGAGATCCTGCACTTCACCCTCAGTTTTGACGAACTCAAGGTACCTTGGGGTGTGCGGGGAGGAGAGCGGCGTAAGGCTGGGACTGGGAACACGGCAGCTCAGTCGCGGCTCGTCCCGACAGCGCTTACGTGGATCGTTAGATCTTTTTCCTCGGGAAACCAAAAGACACCAAAGCCGCCCAGAGGCAGCGGCAGAGGCAGCCTCGATCGCTGACCTCTCCCAGCCCCGTTCTGGTGGGCTCCGTCTCATCGAAAGCTCGCTCTCCCCTGCCACATTCGTGTCTGTTCTTAGTCTGCCCATCCGCGTTCTCTGTCTGGGTAAATCACACGATAAGCTAATGTGTCCGGTAAGATCCATAGGAAGACGGCAATAAATCCTAGTAAGAACAACAGCCAGTGCAGAAAGATACCCCACTCTCCGTAAAATCGTTCAGTTGTGCCATCTGAGCATTCTCATTGCTGCCTCCCGTATGGAATTCCACCTGCTCGTGAAGAAATATTTCCCTGAGGTTTTTTCCAACGGACAAGACTTTCGTCTCACCCTCGCCCACCGCAGACGCAGCTTCCATTTCTCTTTCGTTGTTCGTGTGGTACTTTCCCCCTCTGTCTCCCCACAAGCCTTGCCATTCGTATCTGTGATGTCTGGTTGATGTGCTTGAGGCGGGGATCCACTGGCCATTCCCGGTTGCTGCAGCCATGATCTATTTTCCTGTCCCCCTCCCTGGAGGAGAAACCAGTTCCTTCCAGGTGGGCTCTCCCCACCTACTCCCCCATATCAGAGAGGCATCTTTCTCCATTTCTGCCACCTGGAAAGACCTGGCACCTGCCAGGCTCAGAAGGGTGGCAAGGGTGGGGAACTGACTTTCCCCACTCAATCACCACTTCCGTAGAGTTGTTTTCCGTAGAACTGGAGACCAGGGAGTAACCCCCGTCCTCTTTTTCTTGCCACCTCATCCCCACATTGGCACCTGATCTCAAGGCTTCCAGATTTGGGAAGGAGCTGAATCTTTTGTTGCAGATCCCCAGTCATCTGAAGCTGACCCCTGGAATCAGAATCTTGACACGGGAAAAAGGTTCCCACAGTCAGTCGCGTTCAACTGGTCCAAGGGATCTTGCACCACCCTGTGGTCCCAGGGTGCCTTCCAGGAGTTTTTCAGGCTATTCTGAAATATGGGATTTGCACCCTTTCAGAAGAACACTAAATGTTTAAAAATATCCCACAAAACACTTAACAGGCAGGGAGCTGTAAGATAAAAGGACCCCTTCAACCATTCCTCCTAATCTCAGTTTGTTTTATTTTGAAAAAGAACTAAACCCATTTATCCTGGATAAAATCTATCTACTTGCTTTCTCAGAGTCAATGCTAAATTTTTGCCTCCTCCTCTTCTTTCCCCTCCTCCTCACCATCACCTCACATTTCAAAGAAGCCAGAAGGCATCTCAGAGACGCTGCAGGAACCAGGCTAAAGTGGGATTTCCCCCTGATCTGTCCTGCCCCAACAGTGTCTGTTGGGGGACCTGTGTTGAGGATGCCAGTTTTACCAGTCTGGATCAGCTGATTCCAAGGCCTGGTTCACAGGGAACGTTGGGGCTTCCAGTGGGACCAGGAAGAAGCACTTCAGTTGTCACTTTTGTCTCTCTCAGATGACCAATCCTGCCATTCAGAATGATTTTAGCTACTACAGAAGAACTATCAGCCGAAATCGAATCAACAATTTGCAAGTAAGGAAATGCTTCTCTGCTTTGCTAAGTTTTGAACTCTGGCATGAATGAAGTGAAAAAAAGAAAAAGGGACAGTGGTCATTTTTACCCTAACCCTTTATTCAATATCTGGAAAATGCCAAGGAGTCAATCAAGAGAGTCAATATCCCCTCTAAGCCAGGTGGGCTTTTGAAATTGGGGAGGCAGCCCCTCTTTTGCTTTCCTCTTTGAAGGGTTGAGTTTCCTCTCCATCACTCTGTGATCCTTCCTGCCCTGCAGCTGGATGCAGAGAGTGAGGTTAACAATGAGATGGCCAACCGGATGTCTCTGTTCTATGCTGAGGCAACCCCGATGCTGAAAACTCTGAGCAGTGCCACAACCAAGTTTGTTTCAGAGGTGAGTCAAGAGATCTCCTGGGACAGATTTGCAAGTCTCAAGAAGAGAAAATCAAGGCTGAGGATAAGCTAGATACACCAGGACTGCAGGTGTTCTTTGAAGAGGAAGAGAGAAGAGCTGTTGAGAGGCTGAGCAACTTCCCCTGCCCTGAACACCTAACCAGCTTTCTCCCTGGGAGGCAGAGCAAGAGATCCCTAGACCCTTGAAGGCTCTTGTTGCTTTCTTTCAGAACAAAACTCTCCCAATAGAGGACACAACCGACTGCCTGAGTACCATGGCCTGTGTCTGTCGGGTGATGCTGGAAACTCCGTGAGTTTTGGCTCGTTCATTTCATGGACATGCACAGTAGCCATGTTTGGCTGCAGAAAGCTGCTGGGTTGCTTGCACAATGTGCATTTGCCACTTAGACCCCGGTAATGTGGCAAGGAGGAGGACAGTGGACCGGTGGCCAAGGTAGTAGAGGCCTCCCTATGGTTATGTGCAGAAGAACCGTGAAGCAAGCAGGAAGAGGCAGTCTCCCTGGCCAGCAGGCTTCTTTTGACTGCTGCAGGCTCAGATCAGAGTTAACAGCGTTTGGCAAGTTCTCCAGGCAGGGCTGGAGCCTGCAGCCAGTCTAGAGCAGTTTTCTCAAGTCTCTCCTCTGTTTTTCCACAGGGAATATCGCAGCCGGTTCACTAATACCGAGACCCTCCTTTTCTGCATGCGGGTGATGGTGGGAGTCATCATCCTCTACGATCATGTCCACCCAGTGGGGGCATTTGCCAAAACTTCCAAAATAGACGTGAGTAGCATTTTAGACACCCTGCAGTGTAGCTCCCAGGTTAGACTTGGGTCTTTAAGCTCTCTGCCTCCCCTGTCTCAATTCCAGGATGAATTGTCTGTCTGAGACTCACTCCAGTTTTCCCACCTCTTCTTGCATCATTTTCTGACCAGAGAATTAATTAAGAAGGGCAAATCACTTCGCTGCACCACACATTTGGAGCATTATCAGTAGGAACCCCCACATGGAAGTGCTCCAGGATGATTCTTTTGCCAGTTGCTCATACAGAAGGACATGCACAAGACCTCTTCTTCTGTGTGAGGCAAGGGACAAAGAGGAGTGGGTTTTCTTAGGAAGGTATCAAAGGAAGATGGCAGAAATTTCACTGGCAAGTTTAAATTTGAAATTTCACTATTGCACTTTAAATTTGCTGCTGCCCATCTTGCCGCATGCCCTTTACTCATAGTCAAGTGTTTAACAAGACCCCTTGGAGACAGAAGGAACATCTTTTGGTCTCCAGTGAAAGTTAACAGGCTGAAGTCATCGGACCTGCTTGCACTTTTCCAGCACTTTTTCCTCTTTGCAGTTTTGCATACAAAAGCCATTCCTCCCTCCCTCTAGATGAAAGGATGCATCAAGGTTTTGAAGGAGCAGCCCTCCAACAGCACAGAAGGCCTTCTCAATGCTTTGAGGTAAGGCAGCTCAAGAGATGCTCCCGTGCCCACCAGAGTCCAGTGTGGCTCTTGACCAGGCACTTTGTGACCAAGGTTTGGTGCTGGAACTACAGATTACTTGTCATTGCCCTTCTGGAGAGCTTCGTGAGATCCCTGAACAACAGGGGAGAACTTTTACAGGCTGAAATTAGGATAGAAAATACAGAACAGAGATAGCTGGCCAGGAAGCGCTAACTGGACTAGAAGGCTATCCATCTGATGAGACGGAGCATAATCACAGCATGCTGAACAAATATTCCCATTTTTTTAGGTTGGGAAATTTAAGTTTTCTTAAGGTAAGAGCTGGCTGGGTCTTGGGTTCTCCCCCACTCCAGCCAGTTGAGGCTTTGTCTCTACAAATGGTTTGCAGTTTGCAGTTCAGCACAAACCTTTATTTATTGTTAGTTCAGGACCATTTGCTTCTCCTCACTTCTATCATTTTGTTTGTTTGTGCAGTGCATCGGAAGGGCTATGTTCACACAGCACCTTTCACTGGGTGTCTGAGATACTTCATTTTCTCAGTTTGCATATTACACTGAACCAGAAGCAAACCAAAGAGGTCAGTGTAGTGTGAGTACAGTCCATGTTGTCATCTGCCTGTGAGATGAGATGGTGGGGTGGTTATCACTGAGTGCAAAGTAGACGGGAAGGGCAAGAAACTGACCCAGAAAGTCTTTATGGACTTCACCGCAGTGGATGGAGATGTGGCCGTGTATCTTTGTGTTGGGGGAATATTACAGAAGATTTCTCCAGGAAGAAATTAGCATTCGTTGATCAGGAGGTAGGCACTCGCTTCTTCGTTACAGTATTCTTCTGTAGAAAATGCCTTCGCTGCCCCCTGTGAATGCAGCTGACTGGGAGGGGCAGTGTTTTTCTGCATTCAACGCACAGAGGGACGCTTATTGCCACTGCCTCTCCAGGTTTGCGTTCGGGGAAGGTGGACAGAAGGGAAGCTCTCTTTCATCATGGTCCTGTTCTAGAGCTCACCTTTTCTTTCCTGGCTTTTTCTCTACATCATGCACACACTTTATTCCCTGATTACCTTTCTTCCAGAGCCAGCCTGTGTCTGTTCACGTGTGAAGGGTTTTCTATCCATCCCCCGCGCACGGAGGCCAAGAGACTTTGAGGCTTTACCTATGCATGTCTCTCCCTCTTTCCTGCCTCCATGAAGCTGGGTGCATTTGTCCTCCCACTGCCTCACTTCTTTCTAGGTACACCACCCGGCACCTCAATGATGACACCACTTCTAAGCAGATCCGGGCTTTGCTGCAGTGAAACTTCCTGGAACAGCCATTCACCAGAGATCCACACCAAGAAATTCTTCATGGCACCTCCAGCAGAAATTTTAATGTTGACATATTGCTATAAATAACCATTGGCCATCATATCCTTCATTTTGTAAAAAGAAAGAAAAAGAAGTTGAAGAAGAAGAGCAGGGGAGATTTTATATCTTTACACACACACATCTTTATGCACACCTTCCAGCCGGCAAGCTGAGCTCTTAACCACTTGCGCCACCGCGCCCCTTATACACACACACACACATACAAAAAGATATAAATACATGCATATATAGAGACAGAGAGATAACTCGAACAGAGAATGCAATTCCAGCTCTCAAGATGCTCCCCATTCACTGCTGGCACAAGTGCAGGGTCTAGTCTCTTGCCTCAAGTGACAGTGCTGTGCTGCTTCCTGTCCTGTCCATGCTGGGGTGACCTCAGTCCCAAGAAGTTACCAGAGTTTGAAGGACAGAATTTGGCTCCAAGTTCCTCTCAAAGTGGCATACAATATATTTGGAGGAAGGTTTCTTCCCAGCCTTCATGGAGTCATGAGATGGATCTACAATCAAGCCCAGATGCAAGGAAAGTGAGAAGGAAGGATGGATGCTCTCTTACCCAAGATGTAAATAACATATCTGGAAAAGCTTGATTGGAGATGAATGAATGAGTGTGAGAGCCATCATTAAGCCTTCAGTTCTGATTCCATCCTTAGTAGCTCAGTCACCTCTTTTAGATTTTTAAGATGAACAATTGCAACCATCCACCTGTTATTTTGTACATTTTTGTGTCGGAATAAAACAAGAAAAGTTAATGTGTGGGAGATCAGCATGGTTTTTTGCTTGGCTTTGATGAGGGATGGTTAGGCTTGTCAACATTGGTTGGGTGTCTTGCCCTAAATTCAGCCTCTGCAGTTAAGTTGCTCTCTCTCCCTTCCCCAGTTAGGGACAATTTTTAAGTCACGTTGCCACTAGTCTTTATTCCTTGCAAGGCTGAAGAAGAGGGGCTCCAGCTCAAAGAGATGCAAGGAGGCATTTCAGCTAAGACCCTAGATGCCACTACTGGGAGACCAGAGGCCTTCCATGGGCTGGGCAGTTTGATAAGTGAGAGGGTTCGAAATGGTCATTCACATCTCCAGCCCAGTTGCATGGATCGGCCTGGGAAAAGACCAATTTTTGGGACCCCCCTCCACCCTCCAGCACCTTTAAAGCACTTGAAGCAACGTTTCAAAGGAGGCAAATTGCGGTTCTCTCTTGGGGCAGATTCTGGCTGATGGCTGTAGACAAAGGAACCAAGGGGCATTCAGCCAGGACCTTTTATCTCACCAGCTAAAGCTGGGAAAATTCTGCTTGCTGACTTTGATTTCTTATTCTGCTTTGTCTTCTGTCCTCTTAAAATTATTCTTTTGTACGAGAGGGTATCATAAAGTTTTAATTATCACCATGAAGTTATCGAGGTATCCAGATGTAATTTAATCAGCATAATCATGAATCCTGTGCATCATGTTGTAAATTACAGCTACTTATGTTAACTTGTTTAGTTTCAGGAGCCAATAGATGTCAGAAACATGCATGATGGGCAGAACTGAAGGCTGCAGTGTTACCAAATTCCTCCACTGGAAATGCTCACCAAATCCATGATGAAATGGTAGCTGTTTATGGTGATGAAGGTCCGTCATATGAGGTGGAAAAGGAACTTTCAAACTGGACACATTTTTTATTTTTATTTATTGAATTTATACCCCGCCCAATTCACAGCAGTGACTCTCAATCTCTCCAAAAGTCTTTGGTCCCTTCCATGCAGTACAGATGGATGGCACTGATCCAAGGTTGGCACCACATTGCATGTCTTCACCATGCAGAGGGGTTCTGGCAGTTCCACCCCTTAATCTGAATTCCTTCTGAGGAGCTTCTGCTCCAGAAGAGCTGCTGTGAAGCTTTGCAGCCTTTTCCCTGACACTGCTTTGTCAGTGGGGGATTGGGTTATTCTTAGCATCCTTTGCTATCCTCAGTTTATTCTGAGCCTCCATTCTCAAGAACCCCTCTGTCAGTTCAGATTCCATGTTTGTACTTCCTGTCTCTCTTCCCATCTCTTAATATGTTTTTCACAAGCTCTCTGTGCAGCCACGTGGCCTTCCATTTCTTCTACCTGGAATTGTCTGTGTCTTCTTTATGATCTCTCACTCACCTTGAGCTCCAGTTCCAGTCAGCATCTCCTGCCACAGAAGCTTACTCATCCTTTCCCTGAGTTCAATAAAATCTGAAATTTACAACTATACTCAGGCTTAAAAAAAGGTAAAAGTTTCACCTTTCAGTTGTGTCTCACTCTAACAGGTAGTGCTCATCTCCATTTCATAGCCAAAATCCAAGCATTGTCTGAAGAAGTTTCTGTGGTCACGTAGTCAATATGACTCTATGCTGAGGCACATGAATGTTGTTACCAAGCCCAGCATCTTAATTGCTCAGCCACCCTGTTCCCACACTCAGGTTTTGTTGTTCAGTTGCTAAGTCATGTCCAGCTTTTTGTGACACATGGAAAGCAGTATGCCAGGTTTCCCTGTCCTCCGTTGCATCCCAGAGTCTGCCCAATACACACCCATTGTGTCTACGATGCTATCTAACCATCTCATTCTCTGCCGTCCCCTTCTTTTCTCTTCAATCTTTCCCAGTATCACAGACTTTTCCAAGGAGCCCTCTCTGTGCATAATGTGGCCAAAGTACTTGAGCTTCAGCTTCAATGTCTGTCCCTCCAAGGAGCAATCAGGTTTGATTTCCTGTAGGACTGACCGGTTTGATCTCCTTGCCGTCCAAGGGACCCTCAGGAGTCTTCTCCAGCACCACAATTCGAAGGCACCAATTCTTCGATCCTCAGCCTTCCTGATGGCCCAGCTCTCACAGCCACACATTACTATGGGAAAACCATAGCCTTGACTATGCGGATCTTTGTCATCAAGCTGATGTCTCTGCTTCTAAATATACTGTCTAGGTTTGCCACGGCTCTCCTCCCAAGGAGAAGCATCTTTTGATTTCACGGCTGCAGTCACCATCTGCAGAGATCTTGGAGCCCAAGAAGGTGAAATCTGTCACTGCTTCCGTTTCTTCCCCTTCCACTTGCCAGGAAGTGATGGGACTGGTTCCCGTGATCTTAGGTTTTTTTAATGCAGAATTTCAAGCCAGCTTTCACTCTCATCAAGAGGCTCTTTAGTTCCTCTTCACTCTCTGCCATTAGAGTGGTATCGTCTGCACATCTGAGGTGGTTGATGTCCTGGAAATCTTAATTCTGGTTTGTGATCCATCCAGCCCTGCATTTTGCTTGATGTACTCTGCATATAAGTTAAATATACAGCCTCACCGTACTCCTTTCCCAATTTTGAACCAATTGGTTGTGTCTGGTTCTGTGAAGGCTCTCGCTCGTCCAGGGTAATTGCATCGCAACAAAGTTTAAAAAACAGGCATCTGGACTGGATTTTCCCAAGTCGAAGACGTTTCGCCTTTAATCCAAAAGGCTTTGAGAAAAATCCAGTCCAGATGCCTGTTTTTTAAACTTTCTTGCGATGTGTCTGGTTCTCTTACTTCATGACCCACATACAGGTTTCTCAGGAGACAGGTAAGGTGGTCAGTATTCCCATCACTTTAAGAATTTGCCACAGTTTGTTTTGACACCCAGGCTTAGTTCCCCTCAAAATAAATAGTCTCTCCATTGCACACTCAGGTTTCCAAATGTTACTGTTATGTCCATGTGTTTACAAGCTGCCCCTCACCATGGCAGAAACCATCCCATAAACACAGCTACTTCCTCCTCCTCCTCCTCTTCTCATGAAGTTGCATTTATTTCATTCCCAACCCATCTCTGAGGCACCTTAAATTCATCCTTAGCTCTTTCATGGATAAGACTGTTTTTCTCCTTTATGCCAGCTACAAACCACGGCACTTCTGTGGGAGTACAATCTGATGGCTTCATTGACAGTGTTGCAGGCAGGTAGAATCAGCTGACACCTGTTTGCTTTTAGGCAGGGGTTAGCCTACTTCTTTCTCCCAAGTTTCTGGGTATTCTCTTTGGGCAGCAGAGAATGGGATTCCTTCAAACTGACTTTTCCCCTGTAACTGCCAGATATCTTGAACTGATCTGCAGCTTGGAGACCAGAATCAGCCTGAATGGCAGCTGACAGTGGTGGCATGTGAAGTGGAGAAACAATGTCCTCCATGCCTATCAGCTGCTGTCTGGACAGTTAATTGAACTTCCAGAATACTACCTTGTTCAGAAGCAGCCCAAGCAAATAAAAGCAGCTGATGGTTGTGGTGGAAGCAAGATTGGAGTATAAAATGACGAAAAGACAGCCAGCTCATACAATTTCCTCCACCTGGATGTTCAGGCTGTCAGATATCTGGATTGATCTTGATCTGGATCAGAAGAATTACATATGAAGAGCGGCTCTCTGTCTTCACCAGCCATCTCTTCCAGAGAAGCTGAATCTCAGGCTGAGAGAGGAGACAGATAAAGTGGGGGAGAGAAAAGAGTTCTGGCAGATGATTAAACCTGAGGATCTAGGCATCTGCCAAAGTCATCACCAAAGGATGCTGTGAATGAGGATGTTTCTTCTCCCTGCTGGTGACACTTAGAAGGTGGCAGGAAGGCAGCTTTCTCTGCATGCAAAATGTGGACCCCATCCTCCAGTTGTAAATCAGAACAGATGTAAGGAGAATTGGCAAGGGAGGTAGCAAACTGTTGGCTGGTTTGAGACAAGTGGAGGGCACTTTAACTGAGCTGTTGGAAGAGCCTTAATTAGCTAATCAGGACAGATTAGTAGGAGAAAATTGTTAGAGTGACATGTCAAGAGTTTCTTGGTAGGACCATGATTGGCATAGTCAGGCTCCCAACAAATATGGGGGTGATTAAAGTCCTCCATTCCTTTGACTTTATGCCCCTTCGAAAGATCTGCATTTGTGTTTGGAAGTCATCATACACCTCTTGGCTGCTTGGTTTGTATCAAGGCCAACAGCACAGGTACTTTTATTCCTTCTTCCCATTTTTTAAAAAAGCTCAGATGCACCTAGCAGAACTCCCAATTCATTCCTTTGGATTTCTCTGGATATGAATCCTCAACAGACAATGGCCATGAATGTGGTGAATCCATGTTCTTGATTTTGTTACTAAGTGTTCTAATAGGCCCCAATATAGTGACCCATTCCTGCAGTGGGCTGATCCTTCTCTGAGCTTATTTGGATTGCCAACCCAGTAGGGTTCATTCAGTTCTTCACAGCTTCTGGGAAAAATGCGGACTTTGGACTGCAAACCTTGCACTGCTGCCTGAGTTGCCATTTTTCGCTGCTAGATGGCTCTGAAGGCCCACAAATTCTCTCCTAACAGCCTTGCAGTGGTGTTCATAAGGGACAACAAGAAACTAGGGTATCTCTAGCAACAAAGAAGAGCACTGAGGGTGATATCAAGCAAGACCACAATTGACTCTCTGCATTACTAGAGCTTAGCTTGGTGGTTTCTAAAACACTCTCTGGGCTCATTCACCTTTACACATTCTATTAAGAGTCATTCACAGACCTTGGTGGTCTTATGCTGCAGACAATTCCTAATTTCAGGTTAGTATCAAAACCACTCAAGTGGTTTGACACCACAGAACAACCCCAAGATGTTCTGATGTCTCCTTGGAAGACATCTTAATGCCTTTACCGTGCAGACTGCTGAAAATAATAATTCTGGAAAAGTGTAGCATCTGTACCCCCAGTGGGCTATTGGCATGACTTTTAACTGGTAAACCTTGTCTTCATCACATATGTGTGAAAAGTCCCTAAGGCCACTGTCTTATGGTGGCTAATCGACTATGAGCTGTTTTGAACCTCTATGCTACACAGTTTATGCTACAGAGTTGAGTGAGGCAGTTTAAATAGAGCTGCTTAAAGAAAAATTTAAGCACAAATGGCTCTCTGGAAGATATGTCCATAGAAGCTCCCATGTTAGCGCTTAAGGACCCTCCAGAGAGGGGTATCCAAAGGGCCTGTGCCCATTGCAAGAACTCCAGGTCCCACCTATCTGGGAATATGGTCACCAAGATCTTTCCTATTCCTCATTTGAAATAATAGGAAGGTCCTCTACAGACCCTGGTCCTTTGAGATCAAGCCCAGGGGCCCTAGAAGGACATCTGGTAAGGCTCAGGTTCTACAGGAGGAACCTGTAGAATTCCTAAAGATGGCTTTGGAAATCACAGACCTAAGCTCAGAGCAGCATGGAGGGTCTTCTTAGTAATTCCACAGAAGAGGGAAGGGCTGCCATTAGTCCTGGATCTTAGTTTTCAGAGGTCTTTGAAGGCCCTCTGGTGAAGCCTCTTATTCCCACTGTGTACCATTATTACTCAGCACAATCTCCTCCCTGCTAAGTCCTGGCAGCTATTATCCCAATTGTCACATTTCAGGGCAAAGCTTCACATTCCAAGAGGTCTTCTTCCCAGGGCATGCAGACAAATACTTTTGCCACCAAACCTTCAAGACTTTCCCACTCAAGATCTATCTGCCTTGAACTGCTTCCTTTGACCTAACTTGGAGCAGCATTGCTGGTTGGAAATGCCTGTAAAAAAGTGTACAAGGATCAGAACACCTTCATGTGGCACTGGATCTGAATAAGAGAGCAGCCAATTTCTTCAACTGTAAGTCCGGACCTCAAATAAGTGAAGTAAGAACAACCATGCTTGGCAATTTTTTAAACATTTCCAAAGCCGAAATGGCTTTATGTCTCATCAGCACAGAGCGCTGGTGCTGGCCATCGCAACTAGCTCTGGAACTGCTGTCACAGACAGTTAATTTCCCCATCTCTGAACTCCCCGTTGGCATTTCTCCTCTCTCAGAATCACTTATAAACCCACTGACATTAATAACCCCCAAGAAGCTGCTTCCCAACAGACAAGAATGAGGCTTGGGAGGAGAGCAGAGGAGGTGGGACTGTTGTTAAGGGACATCTGCAGGTTATGGTCAAAAAAATCAAGATGGTGTGTTATGATCAAAGCATCACCTGTCTTTCATATGTCTTGGATATAATACTGCGGCTATCATTTTTACTTTTTCTGCCCTACAAGTACAAAGTAGACAGCTTTGCTTGCTTGCTTGCTTTTTCTGGTACCAATGCAGGAAGAAATTAATTATCCAATGCTGGAAGTTTCTTTTCCTAAGGGCAGAGATATATGGGGAGTGTTACACCTTTGATATTTTCTCCTTATTTATTCATATATTGAGGTAGGCTGAACTGGAAAAAGAAGAGCATGGTTTAAAACATCTATCGGTAGCCCTCATTCACTGACAGTAATTGGGACTGGGAACTCTGCCATTAAGCAACACAGTCATTAAGCATGACATCACGTGACTGCATCAATTTACAATTGCAATAGTCCCAGTTGCAATCACTAGGTGAATCCCACACTCTCC
>JANHZU010003542.1:40634-51844 GCA_032468055.1 Acrochordus granulatus
CAAACCAGTCAATCCTACAGCAAATCAAACCTGATTGCTCTTTGGAGGGACAGATATTGAAGCTGAAGCTCAAGTACCTTGGCCACATAATGCGCAGGGAGGACTCATTCTAAAAGACTGTGATGCTGGGAAGGATTGAAGGGAAGAGGAAAAGGGGACGGCAGAGATGGATAGATCGCACAGTCAGTGTGACAGGCATGGGAAGACTCCGGGAGGCAGTGCAGGGCAAGGGGCCCCTGCGTAGTGCAGTCCGTGGGGTTGCGAAGTCGGACACAACTGCACGACTGAACAGCTGGAGTAGCTAAACTGACCCAGTTCGAAGGAGGCTGATATGACTGGTGATGTCTCCCAGACGCTCACCATTTCACCAGACCTTTGAGAAACTGATTTCTGCTGTGAAGTGACATGCCAAGCAAGAGATGGGCACAGTGGAGCTGTCTACTTCTGACTGGCTTACCTGTCTGGAGGAGACAGTCACGCTGAACCTTCTTGGCAGCATCTCCAGTTTCAGCACCTGCTAAGTGGCTCGCCTAGTGTTTGATTCTAGGGCTCCCCAGGATTTGGGAGGCACTGATGTAGCTCCTAAGCACCTGGCTATCCATGGCTTGGTTTAGAAACTAAGAAGGGCTGGATCTGGGGAATATCTGGGCGGGAGATAGGGAAATAGGAAAACATGCTGCAGAAGGCAGGAAAAACTAGCTTTGTCTTGCTGCCAAGAAAACTGCAGGGAGGAGCTGGAACAAGGGCAATTCGAGGGCATCTTTCCTTTCTCGGCATAACCCAGTTGTCTACTTCTCTGAAAAGACAAAGGGTGAATGAACTATTTAGACTATCTCTGAGATGAGCAGGATTGTAAATGATTGCTTTAAAGAATGTGAAATAATTTTATCTTAACATGTTCAGCAGAAGTTTTTGTTTTGGCAACACTGAGCACTTCAGAGAACGTTTATTTCAGGTTGGTTGCAACCACCTTGCTGTGGAGAAGCAGTTCACGAGTGGGAATTGTGACCCAAGGGCTGATCTTGTGGCACCAGCCACATATTATGAATAGGAATCCTCCAGAGCACTAGCAAAGATTTCAGACTGATGGGTTCAGGGTAAGGAACACGCATGCACAGGATTTAGAATCAGTCACAAATTGCAGGCTTTTAGACATGGGGAATGATTAAACAGGCACTGTCACCTCTGGGCAATGAAAGTCCTTAAGGCTGCTGAGGACAGATGTCTGCCATCTAACGATTGCCTAGATTTTTGCAGCTCCTATCTTGAACCTTAACACAACAGTGGAAGCATCTTATTCTTGACTTTTCTTTAGCAAGGGAGACAGGAGGGCCAGGGCTTCAGACAGTAATCCAGGCTTTCTTTGGGAGATGGAAAGACAATTGCTTTCCAAAGATGAACTTTCTCTCACGCTTTTCTTTTCTCTCAGGCAATGTCTTGTGTATCTTTGATTCAACAACTTACTAAAAGTCTTTGAGCTGATAAGTAACTAAGACAGTAAAAAAACGGAAGAGGTAAACTTTCGAACACAACGAATAAACCACGTAACAGCTGAAAAGCTACCATGCCAGTATCACAGAGGCATTTACATTTTCTTTTATTGAGTTTATTATGGCTGTCCATAATAACAGCCATACCCATATACTTTCTTCCCGGGGAAGAAAGCATAACCCTGAAAGGACATCAGTGGGGGAGCCAGGTGAGCGGGGAGTGCCTTGCTCAAGCAGGCCTTCCGTGAACAGCATCTCCCTTACAGCCACCCTCCACCTGCAGGAGCGACTGCAGGAGCGGCACACACAGATCCCAAAGCTTTCGGGCCCGCTGGACACCATCCTGCCTCCTGAAAGCAATGTCAGACTCTTCTGCTAAAAGCCCAATTTAAAGGGCTTTCCCCAGTGTTCTCCCTGCCGCCACGGGGAACCATTCCTCATGCCTTACCCCCACCTTCTCAGGAAGGGGTCCACAATCAGCTTTGTTGTCAGTAGGAAACCCTCACATGAAGAGATGACGTGGGGGAGGTACCTATATCCCATACCTTGAAGGGGAGAGAGTCTATTCATCCCTTAGTATCCTGAAAATACTCACTCCAAACCCAAAAAACATTTGGTAGACAAATGAAATGATCCAGTATCTATTTTCTATCACAAGTTGGGGAATTTTGGGAGCCCACAAGAGGTAGAGTCATGTCACAGATGGGGGGCATAGATGGGAGGCACTTGTGTGCTTTTTAACTGTGATTGGTCTATTTCAGAGCTTAAGCTACAGTTCCCATTTCAAAAACTGCTGGGAATCTGGGCCACTGATTCTCAGCCATCCCAACTGGTGAACTCTTTGAGGGCAGGAGCACTTGCAGCTCTTGGACTTTACACTGTCCAAACCTGCTCTGTTGACATGCCCCACATGAATGATGGGCTCATTGGAAGGCCCTGGGCCCTTTTTGTAATCCAAATCTCAAAAGAGGCAGACAGAAAAACAGGGCTGACCACAACAATTACAATTATACAGCAGCAGTCCTGGGCTCAGGAGACAGTACACCCTAAGGCTATGTCGGATCTGACCGGAGGAGCCTTGTGCAGGGAGAATGAGAATTGTCCTTAAGCTGCTGCCCACTCCTGATACTTCAAAGTGAGGGAAAGCCCTGGAAAACTGCAGCTCAGCTTCTTTTCTTTTAGGACAGGTGTTCAAACCATCCACACAGGAAACAGAAATTATGCTGTGTTGATCGCATATCCCTGTTGGCATAAAGCTCTGGAAAGGTGTGGTAGGTTAAGCCTTGAGGAGGTTATCAAAACTTATCTCCTTAAAGCTGCAGAGAGCTTTCTCTGCATTTTTAGGGTCCTGATAATTAAGAAAAGGGCAACAACATCCACAATATCAAAATATTTTTTATTTTATTAAATTTATACGCCATCCATTTCACTGATGACTCAAATATTGCCTTCATTTGAGGAAAAAACGGTTTGTAAAGTTAGCAGAGTGCTATGGTATTCAAGTCCAGAGTGGCAAATGGGACAGTTAATTTCTAGAAAACGAAAGCCTTGCTTTTTGTAGACTAGAGTTCCAGGAAAATGGCACAAAAGCAGTTCATTCTGCACAAAGAGGATGAATCCTACCCCCTTGCCCAGTGCTCTAGTTCCCCCTAGTCTCAGAAGCACAGCTGGGCCTAGGATTCACAGGCCTCCCCTGGTCGCTCCATCCCCTCTACAGGAACCTCTGAGCACTCTGCAGAACTCAAGGCCAAGCGCCGGATCTTCTTCAGGTGGAATTGGTGAGACCGGGATTTCAGGTGAGCTGCCAATGAGACAGTCGTTCAGAATATTGCTCCAGAAATTACAAACCACCTTGCTTTTCTCAACAGAACTGTACAAAACTTTACCTTACATGGGGGTGCAGACTTATTCTGCATAATAGTGGGGTTCTGCAGCTTTCTGAAAAAATACACTCTATTTGGCCCAGCTTCTCAGAGCAAGATATCAATCTACAAATCCATTTATTTAAAGTGATCCAGAGAGACTGGCAAGTCTTCCAAGCCTTCTACACAGTGAGCTCAGGTTTGGGCAGAAGAATCATGAGAAGGCAGGCTGAACTGTTCTGTTTTAAAAAGTCAAGTATTTTCCATCCAAAACACACTCAGTTTTTTGCAACTGGAAAACTGACACACAGCATAGTATGACCCATGGTATGACTCTGAGAATTACAGGGCCTGGAATCCTATAGGTAAGGCTGAATTAACTGAAAGGAGGTTGATGTGACAGAGGAGAAAGTAGGCTGAATATGGGAACACCATTTCTGAATGCTCCCTGTAGAGGAAGAGCAACACAAATTGCACTAACATTCTTTGAACAGAGTTTCTCAACCTTGGCAATTTTAAGAGGTATGGACTTCAATTCCCAGAATTCCCCATGGAAGACAGGACAAGTACTCTCTGAGGGAGAGGGCTGTTTAAAAATGTGAAAAATAAATGTTAAAATGATTCCTATCTGTAGCCTCTTGATACATTTCATCATCTCATTCTATTATGTTTGCAAAACAGCACTAAGTTCTATTTAAACTTATTATTTTGAAAAATCTTAAAGGAACAGTCATGATGAATCTGATAGTGCCTTTTCGGACTAACACATTTTATTAAAAAGCAGGATTCATGTATTGCCACTTACTTCATGGAACAGATGAAACAAAAACTATGGCTGATTTTATTTTTTTAATAGTAATTTTATTAAAAATTAGAACTACAAAGATAAAAAACATACAAACTAAAAAAAATAAAAAATAAAGAGGACAGAAAATAGAAAAAATAGAAAAAAAATAATATAGTAAAGAAAAAAAATTAAAAAATGACTTCCCCCTTCCTCATAAGCAAAAACAATTTTGGTAACTAATCATCTCCTTTTAAAAGACAACAGATGATCTCTTCTTCCGATATCCCATCCCTTATCAACAAACAAATCCTTAAAATACTCCTCATTTCAGTCCTGGCTAATAAACATCCACTAACGGTTACCAGAAATAATCACCTTAATGAAATATAGCTACTTTATATTCCTTCCTTTTACTTTTAATAATATTAAAATATTCTGTCAAATAATGTCCTAAAACCTGACTTTTCATTTTTTTTTCTTTGTCCCTTCTCGCACAATTCTTCAGAGCTTTAACAAGCCTCTTCTACAGCAACTGGTTCCCTTCTCAGTTTTTGGCTATTTTGCTCTGAAGGGGAAACTTCTGCCCTCCCATAGATTTTCCTTTACAGGTTAAGATTTAAGGCAAAGGCTGGCCAGCCCTGCTTTTCCCACCCTCTCGCTTCTTCCTTTGTTCTGGAGAGGACTGGCCTTGCTTTCCACCAGCAAAGAGGAGACGGGGGGGGCGGTCAAGGGAGAGGCTGGGAGCTCACGACAGATGGTCACTTGTAGCACAGCTTTTGCAGCCCACCTCCCAGCTTGCCAAGCTGCTGCCGAGACAAGTGAGAGGTAGGCAGTCCCACCGAAGGGGGTCACGTGGTACAAAGGTTGCCCTTCTCCAGTGTGTAGAGGCTACTCAGTTCCTACTCTGTCCTCTTCCCTGCCCCTACAAGCCTTACCTCTCCATTCTCTGTCTCCAATGATGACTCGGCTGCACAGCTCACACAACCGGCAACTCTGTTTGTCCTTTTCCAGCACCGGCTCCAGTGTGAGAGGCTCCCTTGAAGGCTTCTTCCCCTGGTGGGGAGGGGGAATGAAGGCACAGGCTGAGGCAAAGAGGACTTCAACCTGTCTTCTCTGTTCTTTGAAGGGATGATGACTCAGAAGCCAAGACCCTGCCCCCAGAAACTCCCAACAGGGCTCTGAATTCTGTGATCCAGAGACCACAGACTATGCAGTATACATACAAGGGCTTGTAGAGCATTGGCTAGTCATTGGGTGCCAGGGATGATGCTCCCATAGCACCAGCTTTGTCCCAGATCAGCAATGCTCCAGTTGATAGCTCTTATAATGACCTGTATGGGACCTTCAGCTCCCCTTCCTCTGGGCACTGATTTACCTCTCAATTAAACATGCTTGAGGCCCAAATCCAGAGTTTAGCAAGACTGTTATTAAATGGCAAAGAAGAGCAAGGAAGGTTTATTTTCTTCAGAACTCTTCATCAGGCCTGCTGATGCTAAAAGCAAGGTATGGGGTAAAAGCAGAAAAGTCCAGAAGTCTGGCAAGATGTTTTGGCCATGAGGTCTGCAGTTTAATCCCAAGGTGAGGTTGGGGGCCAAATGCTTTAAACCAAGGTTGTGGCCAATAAAAGACATTACCTGATCAGAGTGTTTGTAAGGTGTTACCTACATTCAGGGGCAAGGAAATTCTGTTGACTCTGAAAATATACAGGCTAATTCTTCTACTTATTCCCTACCTGGGGCAAGTTCTTACTCCTGCCCCATCCTTCTCTTTTGCAGGATAATGTCATGCCTATGGGTGGTATTAAAAAGCTTCTGGTTCCCCAGAGCTGCCCACTCTGTCTCCTAGGGCTCCTCCATAGGACTGGACCTTCATGGCAGGATACACACTTTGTCAGCACAAGGAGGTCTCAGTTTCAGCTACAGTAGGCGCTCTAGAGCAATGGTCCTGGAGACCAGGCTGGAGAACTGAGAAGGTAGCAACCAGTCATTGGCAGACTCAACCTGTACCCTCCAGGGTGATCTGCTGGTTACCTTCAAAAAACTTTCCACAATCTGGATAGCTGGTCCCAATACATTCTTGTCCCACTGAGAGAGATCAGAGACTTCCAAACCATAGACAGGAGGCACATTTGATCCAGGACCTGGAGGGACCCATAAAAAGGAGCATCATCAGATTTAGAAGCAGATAATGCTTATCCTTATGATCAGACGCTGCCTTACTCTTCTTCCCAGTAAAAGTAGGAATTTTTGGGGGGGGGGGCAATGCTGTGAAGCTATGTTCTATTCAAGTTGTCCCCCAGTAGAATTTGCAGAAATGCCAATTACTTTGAGGTGAAAATTGCTACTGCTTCCTTCAACAAACTGAGTCTGACCCCAAAGGGGAAGGTGACTGAGGGCAACCCTCCCCAAACACCCCTTTTAATCTACTATGTTGCTCTGTACAGCTAATTGCTTGGCTGATATTACATTATTTCTGATCCACAATGAGGAGAAAAAGACCCGGTCACCCATTCCTGGGGCGATATGGAAACAGCTAGGGTGGCAGGGTGGGGAAGGGGATTATAGCAGAAGGCTTTTCAGAAGAACTGCAGTGATCTAGGAACTGAGGAATCTTGAGGAGGCAAGCTTTCTGTTTAAGAAACAGAAACACACCTAACACACCCTAACACACCAGATCAGGAGAGCCAGACCCCTGCTCTTCTGACCCCTGCCCCCGATGCAGGGCAACGTAGCAGCCTGTCCAGATCACAGGAGATGGTACAGCTCTCTCTCGAGGAGGTGCCCCACACCTATCGCTTGGCAGGCTGAGTTGAACAGCAACGGGGTATTAGGCTTCCCAGTGCCAAACTTGAGCAGGTGATGCCTTTGATTGCCCTGACCACAAAACCTGGCCCAGGCCATACCTTTTGGCTGCCTGGCAGAGAAGCGAGCAGAGGCTGCTCAAGGCTAAGGAAAGGCCATGCCATTGGCCCAGAGTCTTCCTCCTCTCCACCTCACTTCTCGGGTTTCGTGCCAACTCTGCACCCTTCTCCTGAACCCACTTGGAGCCTTTCAACTTGATCTTTCTCCAGTTGCCAGCTCTGGATCCCCTCCAAGCCTGAGGCAAGGTGGGATGGTGGGGAGGAGAGAGAGAGATAGTTTCATGCCCCTCTGGCAAGGTCTGGGAGGAGACTGTCAGTTGGGGCCTCTCTCTCCATCTGGCTGAGAAAGAAAATACAGAGAGAAACAAGGCTCTCCTGCCTGGCACTTGCTCCACGATTCCATTCCTGGGGGTATTTCAAGGGGCTGCAAAAGGGCAGCTCCCTCAGGCACAGCCAGTCTGGAGGTATTACTCTCTGGAAAAAAACTTTCTAGATGAGAAGGCTTTCTGATGCTCAAGAGACATCCAGCCTTTACTACTGTTATTTATTTCCCAGAAAAGAACCCTAACGTTTGAGTGGCTTGCAGAGGATGCCTGGCATGCTATATGCCAAGAGGCCAAAAGAATGGACACCCATCTTTCTCCTGCTGAGTAAAGGAGCAGTAGGGAGGAAGGACTTACGCCTTAGGAATCGGTTCCGGACCCACTTGTTTTGCTTCCGGGCATACCTCTTGGTCACTATCTTGAAGGCCTGAATGGCTGAAAAAATTCAAGGAAAGGTCATGGAAAAGCCACCAGAGGCTGGCCCTGGCCCAGTCAGGCCAATACAAACCAGTCTCACAGTGGCATGGAGAAGGCCCCACAAAATTCTTTGCACAACCTCCCATTTATTTCTCCTGGCCCAGCCACATTCCAGAGTGTGAAAAAGTGTATGTTCTACCCTCCTGAACGTGCATCCACCTGTTATGCCAAATGCTTGTCTAATTCTCTGGCCTGCTAATCAAGCAGATCCACAGTCTGCTCTTCAGAAACGGCCTTCCCCAAGCAGATCCTCACCTTGGTCCAGCAACTGGCGTCTCGCTTCCTCAGGACTCTTGTCCTCAGAAATCAGGAACTGGTGGAATTCTTTGAAACCGATGGACTGGAAGATGCCCTTTTGATAATCCTGGCTTCAGAAAAGGGATGAGAAGCAGATAGCAAACATTTCCTGTAACTGATCACTCTGGCCTGCTAAGCCAGATCTACTGTTCTGAAGGAGGAATGAACTTGGCTTGCGGTCCCCCACCCTTGCCAGCATCTACTTCCAAGCAGAACAGAATATCCTCACCTGTTTTCAGCCACCCTCTCCTGATTGTATTGCTGGTGAAAGTTCTGGAGCTCCTCCAGTAACCCAGCCTCCATCATCATGTCCACCCGCTGATCCAGTCGTGCCTCCAGAACTGAGGGAAACCCAGCAAATGAAAAGGTCAGACTACAGCTTACAAAGGCTCTGGGAGGTTAGCAGAGGTGTCATCTCTAAAATCAAATTCAGCAGCACATGCTCAGAAAATGGCTGCAAATCACACAACCTGACCACAAGAAGGAAACTGCACGTTTCCAAAAGGACCTGCCAAAGCCAGAATGGTAAACCTCCTTCCACCTGAGAGCAGTCAGCAGAACTTCTCTTCTTTACCTGCCTGTTCTGCGTGAAGCCACAAGATGCAAGGATTGGGGTATTTCAGTGGACCCCCTAAGGGTCCTCCCCCCTTTTCTTCATGCTGCCGTCGTAGCATCTCACTGTGGAGGATCCCAGTTTGTTCGAACAACTGCAAGCTCCTGAAGGTGCGCAAGAGAGAGAGGGAGAGAGAAAATTTTCAAGAGGGTCAGCTTGGAGGGAGTCATAGCCACCTTGGGTTAAAGAATGGTGCCAGTCCAGAACCCAAAAATGAAAAATCTGCTTCCAGAAGCAGCAAGGCAGATATCTGCCCCTTGATGAAAAGGACAGCACTGATCCAGTGGACACTGTCCAATCCCTCCAAAACTCTTGGAAGAACCAGGAAAGCTGGAACCACCACAACTATTTCACTGAGTCCTGCAGGAACTCCAAAGAAGCTGTCACTGACTCCCACAACTGGGATAATGGGCAGATCAGGAGTGTATCAATCCCAGACTAAAGCATTGAGACTGTGGAAGCTTCATACTTTAGAAATGGGACCAAGGCCAGAAGCTCTCCAGAATGGCTTTCACAACCATTGCACTAGAAAAATAATGAATCATTAGTTGGCCTGGATGAGATGTTAGGTTTTCCCCTTTCTCCAAACCATATGGGATTTCCCAGCCTTTGGGATACGCTAAAGTTAGTTCCTTATTTCCATCCGGGGAGCAGATCAGACTGGGATAGCAGCAACCAATGTGTCTCTCTTTAGAGTAATTTGGGGCTGCAACTACTCCAGTCCAGGGACCTGCCTGGAATGCATGCTCCACTAGAGGTCATTGGTCTGTCTCAGGCTATCATTGCAGGGCACCCCAGCCTTCAACCCAATGTGTCCAGACTCTTGGTGGAAATTAGAAGAGCTCTGCCACAGTGTGTCTGCAGGGCTGCAGTGTCAACATCTTCAGCTCCTTTTGCAGGCTGCTATGCCTCAGCCCTGACCACCCAAACCTCAATTTTCTCAGAGCAAATCAGAACAAAATCTGGGGCTGCTGAGAAAGGTCTGGCCTCGGCACTACTCTAAGTGAGCAGGGTGGGGGCTCTTCCACCCTTCTCCTGGGCAAGGCAGGGTTGGGAAATTTGGGCAGAAGGACAAACCAGAGCCGGCCGCAACCTGCTTCCCATACACCCAAGCTGTTTGTCTTGTAGGGCAACTCTGGCTTGCACAACCAGTGCAAAACCCAGAGCAGTCACCCCACCTGGCCCAAGGTGTATGACGGAGCTGCTGCCCTCACGGCAAGCTGCTTGCTAAGGGCCAGAGAGGAAGCTCTGAAGTAGGGTCACAGGAGGTCAGCTTCAGCCTTGCTATTTCATAATCAGGTGGGAGCTTCCTCAGGGATGGGAGGAACACATCCAAGAATCAAGATGGTGGCTGCATCACCTAATTGAAGCCCTGCCGTATTTTTATGTGAACACATGCTATTGACTGCTGCTATCTTGATTTTCTTGCACACACGCGTACACACCCTTCCATGAATGCCCCTGCAATCACAGCTGTTGGAGACTGGGAAGCCCCTGCAGAGTTCAGGGATATGCAGACATATCAGGCTGTGGTTGAGGTGATGGGGCAAAACAAAGATTTTTCAGCAGCCAGCAGTCAGAGAGGGTGGGATTTCCCCAGAAAGCAGGCTGGCAATGTTGACCTGCTTTTATTCATTTCATTTTTAAAAGAAGCTCTGCTACTTCTCTGGCCCATAGCAAATGGCTGTGCTATGCCTGCAGGAGATAAAAACTACAGCTTTTCATTTTACAGAGAAATTGCTCTGCCATCACTTGCCATCTGTCAGCAGGAAGCAGAAGGCAGCTGAGGTGGGCTTGTAGGCCGTAAGAAAGGGCTGGAGGGGCCACACAGCCAACAGGTACCCTCCTAACGCAGAAAGTGTAAACTGAAATGGAGAATAAACTCTTCTAAGATTTGACCCACTGCAATTAAATAGTCTGTCACCAGAGAGAGACTGGGGTCTTATGGGCATCTGGGGAACAAAATGCTCTTCCTTTCTTTCTTAGACTTCTTCCAAGTATAAGCTTCTATTTTTCTAGGGTCTGAGGCATTGGTTCTCCCTGCTGTAGGCTCCATTTCTGTGGCCTCAAGAAGACTGAGTGGGAGCCTGTCCCACTCTCTGCTTCTCGCTGTTCAACTGACCTGATTATTTTGCGCTTATTATGGGGGTGCAATTTGGCTGCCATGTTAGGGTCCACCAGACTCAGCCGGCGGTGCAGCTCTTGACTCTCCAGATTCTCCAGCTCAGCTTTCCACTCTGCAGTCACCACTGCTGAGTCTGGACCCCTGGCTCCCCCCTGCAAAGATACAGAGATAATCATACAGAGATGATTATGCACAAGACACTTTCCCCAAAGTATGATACCTACTGGAAGGAGGCAACCTGCAGCTAAGCTCAGAAGACCCCTCTTTCTGCTTGTAGCAAGGGTTCCAGAAAGGACATATCCTGGCCCCTTGTCTGGAATCCTAGCAAGCTATTGCTCATTAGCATCAGACCTGCTGACCTAGACAATACCCAGGA
>JANHZU010003542.1:73780-90523 GCA_032468055.1 Acrochordus granulatus
CCTAGTTGCTGCCTGAACAACCAGTTCAGTTATAGAGGTGCAAAGGACTGTATCAGAGCTCTTGAGGCAGGTTGAACATCTTGAGCTGACGCAGGAAATAAATCCTCTGTTGTGCCTTTTTAATAATGGCGCTAATGTTAGCCGTCCGTTTCAGGTCTTGGGAAATTATAGAGCCTCAAAACTTGAAAGACTGTACTGCTGATATCATGTTGCTGAGTATGGTAAGAGGAAGTGAAATAGGAGGACTCTTTCTAAAATTCATTGTCATCTCCACAGTTTTGAGCATATTCAGCTCTACATTGTTTTGAATGTACCACCGGGTCAGCTGTTCAACCTCCTATCTGTACATAGACTCATCACCATCTCTATGAGTCCGGTGACTGTTGTGCCATCTGCAGACTTCAGAATGTTGACTGAGGAGTCTCCAGAGGTGCAGTCATTGGTGTAGAGGGAAACAGTAGTGGAGAGAGCCACAGCCCTGAAGAGTGCCAGTATTGATTGCCCGCATACTGGATATACATTTTCTCTTGCCTCACCTGTTGCTTCCTGTCTGTCAGGAAGCTGGTTATCCAATTACAAGTATGGGCAGGCACATTGAACTGGGTCAGTTTGTAGTGAAAAATGGCTGGGATGATAGTGTTAAATGCTGAGCCAAAGTCCACTAAAAGGACCCATACATAGGTCCTTGGGGAGTCAAGATGTTGCAGGATATAATGCAGTGTCATACTAACAGCATCATTTCCTGATCTGTTAGCCCGATAGGGAAACTGCAGAAGGTCCAACAACAGATCTGTAATGACTTTCAGATGGGAGCTTTAAGCATGACTCTGAGATGAGCACATGGAATTGTACTGTTGTTTTAAAAAGATAGAAAATATCTGGGAGTCAAGCTGTAAAAGGCTTGTAAGTTAAAACCAATATTTTGAATAATACCCATAATACCCATAAACCTACAGAAAGCCAATGCAGCATCTGTAAAACCAGGATTATATATCTACCTACAGCTCTCACTTGCCAGCCCGCAGGCAATCACTTTCTCAGTACAGGAAGGTTTATTCAGCAACCATTCATAATTACGGTTTATTCAGCAACTGTTCAAAATTATGATAGAGCTGAATAAAGAGACTTACTGACCCCTTCCTAAAATAATGCTGTAGCTCCCCCATAGTTACATGAACAGAATTTGGGTGGATTGGTAATCTGCCCACCCTTATGACCAATCATAGGGATGCTGTTGTGCCCCCTGCCTGTTTTCCCCTCCCATCCTGCCCTGCTGGGTCCCTGCAGACCTTGGGCCTGCTTCCCGCCCTGTTGGATCTTACACCCTCCTCCTTCCCCATCACTGCTCAGTCCACTTATCTTTTCTGCAGATCTTTGGGAAGCAGCCATTCTGCCCTGTGATTTGAAAAAGGGATTCCATGTAGGAAGGCCATGTGGCTGCTCCCCAAGGAGATCTACAGAAAAGGTATGAGGATTGAACCATGGTGAGAGGTGGGGAGGATGATGTGGAACCCAGCAAGCGGGAAGCAGGCTCAAGGCCTGCAGTGGAGCAGGAAGCAGAGCACAGGGTGCCTTAAGTTGGGGGAGGCCCTCGTAGGCCAGGGGCAGGCCACGTATGAGCTATGGAATTGCCAGGGCCTCCCCTCACCCCGAGGCATCCTATGCTCTGTTTAAAGACCTCTGTGGTCACTTATTGACAGCAAGGGGAAGAGCACAGATTGGGGTTGTTAAGCGAAGCAGTCACGTAGATGCCTCACTTAATGACCATCACAAATTATGACAATAATGGGCAGGCTCTATTAAAGTCGCAAGTCGAGGACTATCTGTAGTGTTCAAAGGCAACTGTATATAAAATGCATTATAATAGACTTAGCTTTGTGACAGTAGGAAAGTACAGCTTTTTGTATTCAAAGTGGGAAAGTGTTTTGTGCCTGGAGTGAATGTCTCCTTAAAGAAGCTGTGCCCTCATGGACCCATGCCATAGCTGTGTGTACTGACAGGTACAGTGAATGTGCCTATTCCAGATCTAAACAGTTTCACATCCCCAGACATGAGCTACTACGCAAGACCTTTGTGAATGATTGGTAAAAATGTTGTCACAAGGAGAAGAAAGAAAAGACTCCCAAGTATTTTTATCAATGACTGAATGCCTAAATCCTCTCCTTGGGAACATATGTGCAGTGCTTTAGTAAGCTCTGAAGATGCAAACTGAAGAATTCTGAAGGCTTGCTATTGGACTGTGTCGTTCAGTTGCTCATTGTGTCTGACTCTCTGCAACCCCATGGACTGCAGCATGCCAGACTTCCTGTCCTGCACTGTCTCCCAGAGTCTGCTCAAACCCATGCCTATCACATCTACAATGATATTTAACCATCTCATCCTCTGCCGTCCTTTTTTCCTTTTACCTTCAATCTTTCCCAGCATCACAGTCTTTTCCGATAAGTTGCTATTGGATTGCAGCAACCTTATTAGGAAACATTTAGGAAATAATTCAGATTACGCTGCCTGGAGAAAATAGACTACTAGATTATAGTCTTATGGATAGCTGGCCTTCTCTGAGCCAAGAGAATAAATTTCTCCATAGGGGTTAGAATGCGGTCTACCTTCATGTTTTTTCCATTTCTTCTTCTCTAATTCCATTTATTAAAAAATGGATTAAAATGTCTGAATGTCGTCTGGAGAAAAAAGCAATTTAGGAGCAGGAAAGTTATGAAAGTGAAGATTGACATGGAATGCTGCTTATTATTCAGGAAACGCCTGTTCCACCTCATGCTTAATAGCATCAAGTGGCTTTATTGCCAGGATAACTTCCAGTTAAAAGAAGTTACACTTCATACTTCTAAGCACTGAGATGGATCCTCTCCTCTTTCTGTCTTCACCCCCTCTTCACTTCTTTACTATTTGCTTCTTGAATCTGTTGCAGAGCCCACTTTTATCTTGTCCTAAAGTCTATATACAATATTAACAATATGGTGTTTCCTCATCGCAAATCAACAGAGCATCACTTTGGGTCTTCAGGAATGACGTTGAATGAGCGCTTTACAAAATACCTAAAGCGGGCAGAGCAGGAGTCAGCTAAGAACAAAAGCCCTGAAATCCACAGGTGAGTGAAGCTTGGTTACATGGAGAACACAGAGTCTTATGCTGAAATGGAGTGTGTGCCTTAGAATATGACCATAACACAAAGAAAGAAAGATTGCAATGGTTTAAGGCTTGAACTAGATCTGGACACAAATGGCCTTTTGAAATGTGCAGAACTTAATGTATAGTATGATTTCTTGGGATTCCTATAGGGAAAGAAAAATGTTCAGATCTTGGGGTTTAATGGTAGTATGGGAAACCAGGGAGACTGCAGTCTGCTGGAGAGAGAACCATTTACTGACATTAGAGTATACAGCATACCCCAATCAACGAATACCAACTCAGACAAACAGTCCAACAGTAACACAGCCTAATCAAGGAACCACCAATAACATTCTTACCAACACTGACAGGGCAAGCCAGTTGTACATAAACAGAGTAAACTGTTCTAACACTGTCTTTGTCACCTAGTTAGATAATGAAACTTCTGCAAGAAAACAAACTCAGCAGAAGGGCCCCACACCATTCGTGTACATAGCATTCAGCCACCTCATAACTGAAGAAGTCCAAGCACACCCTATGAAGAATTAGCTGAAATTCCCTTCTCCTATAAAATAATTTCTAAAGCAAATTTTCATTTATCAAATATGTGGTAAGAAAGTAGTAGAAAAACCACAGAAGAATTTCGATGCGTAGTATTGATTTTAAATTACATCTGAAAATCATGAAGATGTTTGAAGCCTTTGGGGTCCTCACTTAGAATTCTACTAATAGAGCAAGATCAGTCTGCCTTAGCATTAGGCAATAGATCAGGAACAAGCATTGCTTGTTTCAAGGAGCATATCCAGAGGAAAAGAGTATGTATGTATGGTCAGATATAGTTTTATCTGACTATCCTGATATGCTTCCCCGCAACATTTCATAAACTGAACTTCTACCACCACAGCCACAGATTCTGTATAAAAATAAAATCAGTCAATAAGTGGCCAAAAAAGGCAAAAGTGCTGGAACAATATTTAAGCTGTTGAATATTTAGTAGGATGAATAGCATCATTCATAATTTTAGACATATTTCTGAGCATTAAGGATCAAACACAAACTGATGTTTCCAGGAAGCAGAATCCTATAAGCATGTTCCATGCTCTGCGTTTGAATTTTGCAGCATTGTAGAAGAACATTTATTTCTTAATATATCTTTACCTTACCTCAAGATTATCAATGGCAGCTTCTCCAAGGCCACCAGGGTCTCCTGATTGCATCCTAAAAGGTGGCATATCATCCAGGGTCAGACAGCATTATAGGAGCTTATTTATTTATTACAATCCTTTGTATACCACCTATCACAAGATGCCAGGCAGTTCAGGCAGTCAGACATCGTAAACAACTAAATAAAGGCTAAAACTCATTCAAGCAAGACCAAGCGTCTGTGGCTTAATGGACCATCCAATTCCAGGGATTAGATCTTGGTCAATTACAGATCCCCAGATGGATCTAGTACACAGTTTTGGGGAAGGAGGTTGGACTCAGCTCAAGGAAAAATAGAAGTTGTGGCCAAGAAAGCTTTTGCCCAGATTGATCCCTTTTTGGGTTAGGAGGCTCTGTTTACAGTCACTCAGGAGACATCTTATGTGTGGATTATTCTAATGAACTTTATAGAGAGCTGTCCTTGAAGGCTGTAACTGGTCCAAATGTGGCACAAGCAGTTATAGGCATACCTGCTATGTCAATGTGTTGCAAGCTTTCTTCCAGGTGCCAAGGTGCAGTTGATGGTGCTAGTTGTTATCTATAAAGCCAATATGGTATAGGGCCTGGCTATTTGCAGGTCTACCTGTCTGCAGATACCTACTATCCAATAAGATTGGCATGCATCAGTTCTGATTCCATTAAATGATGTTGTCTGCTGGGGTTCAGATAGTGCACCTCTGTTGCTTCATCTGCCCTCTGGAACAGCATCCTCCCAAGAACTGTGCCAAGCCTTGACTCTGCCTATCTTTAAAAAAGCTTGAAGACCTAATTCTTTTTGCAAACATTGGGCCAGAGTGTTATTGATTTAAGAAATTCATAAAGCCATTCATCTCTACAATGGTTCTAGGTGTACCATAAGCACAAGCATACTGTACAATTTTTAAAATACATATGTTGAGGAAAAATAACCATTGAAAGACAAAATATGCAAGACTCACTTTCCACTCTAACCAAGGCTGGAGAAAGAGCTCTTTTGAACACAGCCAAGACTGAGGCTTCTTGGGGGGATGCTGTTCCAGAATGCAGGTGGTGACAGAGATATCAGATGATGCTCCTTAATTGGTTAGACCTGGATTGTGTGTAACTGGTCATGAGGGGGCAATCATGGTCATGGGAAAAATAACTCCCACCTCAAACCCAACAGAGCAAACATAATTAAAATGCACTTAAAAATACACCACACTGAAAATCAAGTAATTAAAATTAAACAGCCTCCCAATTTCATGGAGTGCTTATTCAGGGTTTTAAGGTTGAGAATAAGACTGAGAGACAGACAGCTTTCTTAAAACTGCTGAAAAATCATCTGAAGAAAGCAATCTTGGCTTTTTAAGAATGGAATGGGAGTTGCTTGAGATGACTTTAATCCCAGCCTTAAAATCTCCCAAAACATCAATAAGAGGGTGAATCTGACCTGATTTGCTCAAAAAGGAAGGTTTTTTTGTGTTTCTTTCTTAATCACAGCTTGCCTTTCTGTGTTTAGGAGGATAGACATTTCTCCAAGTTCATTTAGAAAACATGGATTCTCACAGGAGGAGATCAAAAGTTCCAAAGAAGCCAGTTATAAGGTGAACTGATACTTTTGAACTTGTTCATCTGTATGCTTTGGGCATGAAGTTTGGGTTTTTTTTAAAAAAAAGTGATTTTTTTTATTTAACTTGCTCTCTACTTAAGTTTGTGTTTTTCTTTCAAGGATGGGCATAATTCTAAAAATGAACTACAAAGGGTTAATTTTTATTAAAAAATGTATCAACAACCTTTGTGAAGTGGTTAGAAATATGGTAAATGACCACAAAGTCAATTGAGGTTGAGCTTGAGACAGAAAGTGGATTTTTGGAAACAAGTGACCTTGATGATGGAAGAGACTTTTTGTGATATTTTGATGCTTGTAAGTATAACTAAATCACTTGTCTTACCCGTGATATTTCCAACCATGTTTTCAAAAAGACATGCATGTCAGAAAGAGGAAATTTAATCAAATTGTAAATGAGCCGAATCAAAGAACATTTTTTCTGCTAATGTCATTTCCTGTTGAATTCTATTATTTTAAAATGCTATTGAAAATAAAAACACTCTCTTGAAAGTCTTTTAAGATATGCACAGTGAAATTTCAGTCGGCCCCTTATTTTAACATTATTTATAATTTTTAAACAAAAGTATTTCATCTTTAAGTATTGTCTCTTCACCCTCATGCAAGTTTGTGTTAAAGTATTTTAACAATGCTGTGAAACTGTTTACTTTCCTATCATGCCTGTGTTCTCTGTTTATCAAAACACATTTGTTGCTTCTGAAAGACAAAAGATGGGCCCTGATGGTGAATGCAAAGTTACGTACGTGCATTGGGCACATGAATAGGGACATTCTTCTGATTTGCAAACAAGAGCTGCTGAGCTCTGTGAGAAAAGGAATGGATTGAATTATTGCTACATCTTTGGGTTTGACTGGTGAAACTTGGTCATCTTTGTCTTCTGAACTGCAAAGGGTGGTTCTTCACCTGTGGAATGCACAAAAACAAATCAAACTCTCCCATGAGCCAATGCCAATTTCTGTTATAATTGAAAGTTATTTTTACCAGGAAGGGTCCTATAGACTTGTGTAAGTACTGCTTTGACAGAGAGCTGCTCCTCTTCTTACTGGAGTTAAGGGAACTCCTCTTTGGCCTTTTTTTTTTTTGTGAAGTCTTGCCTTGTATCAGACTGGAAGCTACTGAATTGGGTCAAGACCCTATGTGGACCAGCTATTTCAATGATAAGCAGAGAGACTTACACAGATCCAAAATGACTTCTCATTTTATGAGAATTATCGGGTGGATAATTGCAGTGCTTTCTATGAAGGCTCAACTTTGTCCATAAAATTTAGTTTTCTGACTACAGTATTTTTTTAGTTCCTAGTTATTACATGCTAGATATGCCACTAAAAAGACACTAAGAGATGGTAAACTTGTAATACATTGTGTTTTCTCTCTTTCTGTTATGAAGAAAATCAATCTCCAAGGATCCCTGAAAGCCATCTGCAGTTCCATTGATCATGCAGGTGTTTAATAAATATATTAGTAGTAATAACTGAAGTAGCAGTTAGTGGCAGTTATTTGCATATTTATTGTACTTCCAAAGATCAATCATCCAAGCAATATCTTCAGTGGCAAATAGTAGGATTGGCAAGGAGCAAGATGGAAGCAGAGAAAGGGGAGAGAAAAATAGTCTGTTGCTGAGCAATTGAAGCAGGACCTTGGGTTCCTTTGGGTGGATGAGAATGTGAAGCTACGCAATAGGCCCAAGCACCAGACTTTGCTTCCTGGGCCCAAACAACTTACTCCTTCATTTGGTGTCCATCAGCAGATGCCCTTTCGGGCCTGTTTTCTTTGCTTGATGCTGAGTTTTGTGCTTACAGTACACAAACCTGAGTTTGAGTGGTGATTCTTAGCAAGAATCTTCATGGTGTTTGGCAGGAAAATGGATAAAATTTTGACTTGGATTGCTCCTACATATAAGTTCCTTCTTACTCTCAAGCCAAGGAGGAACAGTGGCATGAGCACTTAAAACACTGGGCTTGTCAGCTGGAAGGTTAGAAGCCTGAGTCTGAGACCCAAGTGCTGCCGTGCAACAGGGTGAGCTCCCATTGTTTGCCCCAGCTCTTGCCAACCTAGTGGTTTGAAAGCATGTAAAAATGCAAGTTCATAAATAGGCATCACCTCGGTGGGAAGGTAACAGTATCCGTGAGCCTCGGTGTATAGTCATGAAAACATCCTTGGATGAACACTGGCTCTTCAGCTATGAAATGGAGATAAAGCACCATCCCCTAGAGTTGGCCACAAATGGCAGAGGAAGCCTTTACCTTTTACCCTCAAACCAGGGTGAAACTTTTCTTTGAAGCTTTTGAGGCTGGATTGCAGTTGGACTGCCTGTTTTCTTTTCTCATTTTTTTTCTCAGTATCCACAGCCAGGCTGTCCTTGGGGTGGGGAAGGTATCCTTTCTTAGTAAGGAGGTGGGGATTTTACTCTTAAGGCAGTTTTCTGCAGCTTACTGGCAAGCTTTTAGGAGCCAGCTTGATGTGGTATCTTTTTAGACTTGGTTTTATTTAGTGGTTGTTACCCTTTCAGGTTGGACAGAAGGGTCCTGGCTTTGGCTGAGTTTCTCTTTTACCCTACTTTTATAACTTGGCTAAAATCTTTCTGTATTCTGTTCTTCGACCAAGAGAGAAATGGATGCAGAAAGAGTGGGGATGTTCCTAAGCTTTCAGACAATTCAATTTGTAAACAGCATGTGCTATCCTTGATGGTTTCCTGTCCTAAACAAGAACAGTGCCATATTTTTGGAGAAACTGCTGAAGACTCAGTTCAGAATCCTGTTCTTACTGTTTTTCTCCTTCCAGGCTGAGAGCAAATACAAAGATGATCCAGTTGACCTGCGCCTTGACATTGAAAGACGTAAAAAACATAAGGAGAAAGATAAACGAGGCAAGTCAAGAGAATCTGTGGACTCCAGGCCTTCGAGTCATTCAAGAGAACGATCAGCGGAGAAAACAGAGAGGCCTCACAAAAGTTCCAAAAAGAAGTATGTTAGAGGGGAACTCATATCCCCAAGTCATTTTTTCCTTCCCTTTTTATTTAAAAGGGCATGATCTCAGACAGTCTTTCCCAACCTGCATGTCCTAAAATTCCCAGAATTTCAGTCAAGAGGAACTTCATTGATGCCTTTCATGCAGATTCAACAGGCTGCTCTGTTGGATCCAGCTGCCATGTGAGCAGGGAGGGGAGCACTTTGCTCTTTTGGGGGAGGGTAATTTTCAGGAACAATTGTATTTAAAATTTTCAAGAAACCAGAATGTCAAAACTGGCCTTAATATTTGTGATTTGGTTCTATTCCCCATTAAGTCAAGTAGATGTGGCTCTGTCAAATTGCCAGGGTTTATGAGATCCAACTCGGCATGGTTTCCCTGGTCCAATTTGCTAATAGGCTGAAGCAGTCTGAGAATTCACATATCGGTCCAGGAGAGGCTTGGAGTGATGGATTAGATTTGGCCTCATGCAGAAATTTTGCCTGCCCGGCCCCCTTATTGTGGAGGTATATTGAGAATGCTGTCAGTTAAAACTGAGAAACAATCACTCCATATATTGAAGAAGTTTGATACATAAGAACACAAAATAGCAGGTTACCTCAACATCTTCTGCTTTAACAACTGCTTCGCGTTAGCTGCAGTTATTCTTTCTACGATCTTGATTATATGTTGGAGTCTGTATCTGTCCTGCATGGTTGCTGCACCAAACCAGACAATAATAGATATACAAAGGACAGACTCAGTGATTCCTCTATAGAACTATATCAGCAGCCCTTGAGGCAGGTTGAACTTCTTGAGCTGATGTAGGAATTACATCCTCTGATATGCCTTTAATAATAGTGTTGGTGTTAGTTGCCCATTTTAAGTCTTGGGAGATTATAGAGCCTAGAAACCTGAAGAACTATACTAATGATACTGTGTTACTGAGTATGGTAAGAGGGGGTAAAATAGGAGGACCCTTCCTAAAATCCACAGTCATTTCTACAATTTTGAGTGTATTTGGCTCTAAATTGTTTCAACTGAACCACAGGGCCAGCTGTTCAACTTCCCATCTGTACAGAGACTCATCACCATCTCTAATGAGCCCAATGACTACTACTGTCTGCAAACTTCAGAATTTTGACAGAGGGGTCTCCAGAAGTGCAGTCATTGATGTCAAATGAAAAGAGCAGCGGAGAGAGCACACATGCCTGAGGGATACCAATGCTAATTGTCCGAGTACTGGATGTGATTTTTTCCAGCCTCACCTGTTGTTTCCTATCCATCAGAAAGCTGCTTATCCATTTTCACCCAGATCTTCTCTATCTTTTGTGTCCCAGGAAGCACCGACGTGTCCGGGAGAGATCGAGGTCAAGCTCCTCATCCTCACAGTCTTCACACTCCTATAAAGCAGAGGAGTATCCTGAGGAAACTGAAGAACGGGAGGAGATACCTGCTCCTGGGTTTGACAAGTCCCGCCTTGGCACCAAGGAGTTTGCTGGCCTAAGTGACCGGGGCAGAGCTCGAGGAACGTTTGTGAGTGTCACAAGTTGTAATATTTTGGTGGACAAAAGGATAATCTATTAAATTCAGATAATTATTTTAGTTACTATTAATTTTAGTTAAATTAATAAATATTTTGCCTGCTTTCTAGAATGCATAGTCAAATATGGTCCTAAGTCCTAAAGTGTATCATGCTGCGGTTCAAGATTGTGTCCTGCTTTGACCTCAGGCCCTTGTTTGAAAATCATATCCAAATATTTCCAAACTCTAGTGGAGCACAGAAATGGACAGATCTCTCCAGAGTGATTTTTTCATTTAAATCTGATTAAAGCAGAACCAATCAAAAATCTGTGAACTCAGGCGATTAAGTTCAGCTGCTTCTGGTCCTCTCCAGCCAGGAAGGCCTTGTAATCCTTTTCAGAAACAAAGAAAAGTCCTTCCCTCCAGGCTTTTCCTCTCCTTTCCTATTTGGGTAAGTGCCCCCCTCCATCCCAGAGAAAATCCATAGAAGGGGACTCAACTCTGCTTCTTCTCCTCTTTAGCAGCAGTTCCGAGCCAGAGGTCGTGGCTGGGGAAGAGGCGTCTTCTCTGCCAATAGCAGTGCCAACAATAGCAGCACCAGCACTGACTTCCAGAAGCGAAACCGGGAGGAGGACTGGGACCCTGAATATACACCCAAGAGCAAGAAGTACTACTTGGTGCGTACAGCTCCTCTGCCATTGGCTGGGCTTAGTGATCCTGGTGCTTTGGCAGAGCCACCTCAGTTGCAGTTGAACTCCTTAACCAGAGCCAGGCTGCCATTCCTGTAATGAGGCAGAGGAAAATAGAGGAGGAGTGGGGCCCTGAGTGGGCTGTGGGGGTCTCCATGGACAGGGCTGATCAGCCAACTCCCTTTTCTCCTTCAGCATGATGACCGTGAGGGCGAAGGTGGAGAGAAGTGGGCAAGCCGGGGCCGGGGCCGGGGCCTCTTCCCCCGAGGTCGGGGCCGTTTCCTATATCGAAAGTCAAGCACCAGCCCCAAATGGGCTCACGACAAATTTAGTGGTGAAGAGGGCGAGATTGAAGATGATGAGAGCGGGCCTGAGAACAGAGAAGACAAGGATGTCCTCCCACCTGTGGCAGAGTAGGAGCTGTTGCTGATGGAGGAGCGCTGGGAGCCTCTCAGCCTGGAGGGTCTTTGATCCTGATTGGCTCATTGAATGATTTCCTGTTCTTTGATTTCTCAGTGATCTTGGAGGATGGTAGAGTTGTGCCCCTATTTTTGGCAATCATTTTTGTCTTTTTTAAATGTGGTGATAGAGATGAGTAATGTCTTGCTCTTTTTTCTTTTTCCTGTTTGTGGATTTTTTTAAAAAATCCTTTATTTTAAACATTTGCATATATATTGATAATACGCCCTAAAATGGTTAATTTCAGAAAGGTCTTCATGGTTCTCAGACATATATATATTCGTTATACGTATAATGAATAGAGAAAAAGAGGAATAAATATCTGAATAGAAACTATTGGGACCAAACTCTGTATTGTTTTTAATTTACAGGAACTTTTGCCTAACTGAATTTAGAACTATTTCTTTTAAAGGAATCCCTTTTTTCAAATTCTGCTGAAGTTTTAAAGATAGCATGGCACAGATGGGGAATTCAGTTTTCTTCCCCATCAAATTACAGATCTCCTCTTGAATGATGTTAGCATCTTCATTTGTTCATCCAGATTCCTTGCATACTCCTTTTCCTTCCCAATATCAAACTGAACATGATTTTCAGGATTACCATTTTGTAAAAAAAACAACAAAAAAAAACTTCTGAGTATACTAGATTAAAAAAGCCTGTAGCATGAATAAAATGAGGATTCTTCTTGTATTAATCATTTTATAAAACAGTTTTGATTTACTTCTATGGTGCCATGGTCACTTCCTGACAATTGGCATTTCATTTTTTTCCGCTTTAAATTTGCTGTGCTCAAAAGATGCTTGATAGATAGCGTTCTCCCTCCCAAGCCCACAAGAGAAATACTGATTGCTGTATGGAGAAATTAATCCCCAGGAACCTGGCTTTGCCAGTTTCCTTTTGGTACCCCACTTTCCTCTCTGTGAGTTCATTTTGTGGGACCGGTGCAGTTTCGGCTCAGCAGAGCAAATTCTTAGCAAGTTCTTGTTTTGACTTCTTGTTAAAATAAAAGTATGTTGAACTGAACTTTGTGCATACCATTTCATACTACTTTTGTACTGATATTTTTGTTTCATGGCCATAAACAGTCTTAACGTTGATCAGGGTCAACATTTCTGTCTTCAAAAAAAAAAAAAAGCCCTCAGAAGTAGGGAAAATGCTCATCATTGATCATATCTTTTGTTCAAACTGAAAATTGAAGTTCTAATGGATGAAGGTGGACATGAAGTTATTTGCTGCACTTGGAATTCTTCATAAGTAGAATTCCCCACTGAACGGAATAACTCAGTGCACCTACAGCTTCTTGCCATCAGTTGTGTGGCCCCATTGCTGTCACACTAATCTTTGAATATCTCTTATAGTTTGTTTGAATGTTCCTCCACAAAGAGCAGAGAAAGTTGGAACCTGAATGCACAATAATTCCAATAAATAGCATTCGACAAAGTCTGTTAGTATGTTCAAGATTCCCTCAAGTAAACGTGTAGAATATTTACTTTTGCTTCTGAGCTGTCTTCTCCCATAGTTTTGGAAACTTTACCAGAAACCACCCTTGTCATAAAAAATACCTTGGAAAGACATCAAATATTACAAGCTTCAAATCTTCAGGTTGGGGAGGGCTTGACCCAATTTTGTTGTCTTCCAAGAGTTACATTTTTTTCTTCTAAGTCCTAATCAAAACAAACATGGAGCATAATAATTATCCAGTATTCTTTATGTGCACTTCAAATTACTTTGTCCATTTTCATGCTTCTGCTTTGCAGGGAGATGGCACTTCCAGCAAATTTTATTTCTATAATTTATTTGATTTCTGCCCCAAGATATCAGAGCAACTTCTGGGAGGATCTCTCTTCTGTTTATCCCTACCATCACCCTGGGATGTGGCAGACCTGAGAGCGAATGACTAGCCTGAGGGAACCCAATGAGTTTCTTTGTTGGGGGCAGTATTTTGGGTCCTTGCCATCTTGGTGCAACACACTGGTTCCAAACTTTGCAGTGTAGCGAAATTTCCTCTACTGCATCTCTTTCCTCCTTGCATCTATGAGATTATTTCCACAAGGAGGGGACTGCAGGACTGATACCCAAAGATGCAGCAGGCCAGGATTCTTGGGGATTCTTCAGAATTTCCTGCATTGCTGAGGCTCTGTGTGGCTGAGAACAGACTCATACCTTATGTGCACAATCTGATGTGCAGGCAGCATGGAACAGAGCTATGGTGGACTTCTAAAAAGTGCTTATTAATGCAGCAAGAAAAACACAAAGATCTGTAACACAGTTTATTTTGCCTGAGAATGCAATGACTCCATTTCTTTAGGAAAATGGAATTAGATGGTTTAGGAAGCATCCTGGGAAAGCAAAATATATCTATTTTCAATAGAATTTTTGTAGCTCAGGGTGAATTGTTGAGCCCTTGGTGTTCTCTGAGCTTGGTTGTTTGCTTGCAAATGTTTTATTACCTGACTAGGTAACATCATCATTTACCAATAGCTAATGAAATGGCTGCAAAAAAACAACCACGTTCAGAGACCAAGGTCCCCTATCCATTTTCATTGGGATTTGGAGCCACATACTTGGAGATTTGTTTCCATCAGAGATGGTGTCCTGGAGTGGTCTAAAATTGTCAGATCATAATTGAGAAATGAAGAGCAGGGAGGTGGATCTAGTCAACAGACTGAGGCCCTTGGAAGAATGGGGAAGGCTGTTGAAAAACATTCTTCATTTGTTAAAAGCAGGGTCCCTTCTGGACAAAAGGGATACTGCATTTAATATGACCCCATCTGGAATTGTGTGCACCACCAATCTTGTGCTTTCATACAGCTAACGGAAACTCCAGAACAATGCGTGTGTGTGTGTGTGTGCACCTGTGCTTACCAGTTGCAATGGAAATACCTCTCTGAAACAACGCGACAAATATTCAGAAGTTACCAAGCAGCTGTTTCCATTCAAAATAGCAAACTTGTGAACCAATATGTCATTTGTGCAGCTCCTCAGTGGGAGGGACTAGGTGGCTATGGCATTTTGAGAACCTGGAGAAAATCTGATGTTGGGGAGAGGACAAACTTCATGATCTTCAGCTCTACTTGCTTGAGCATCAGGACATTTTCATGCAACTTCCTTATGTTTTTGGAGCAGATCTATGCTAGCCTGCAGCAAATCTGGCACAAGCGTTCTCTTGGTAGAACTATGAGAATATGCTTGGTTCCAGATGTGTCATGACAATTGTATGTGACAAGGTTGTGGTGACAAGGTGACAAGATTGTGGTATAAGGGTAGGGACTGGTGAAAGATTTCTTGGGAGCTTTTCTCTTTCCTAACTGCCATTGGAGAAAAGTATGGGTATATGGGTATTGTCTCTGCAGGTGAAATATTTTACTACAGGAAATGTAACTCTTTCAACTGCTGATGGGGAGAAGTAAGATTTTCTCTGGTCTTCATGCATTTAACTGGAATCTTTTGTTAAACATTTCTTCTTTAAGAAATGTTTAATAAAAGGAGATTCAAGCTAAATGCATGCATCAGATTGTTCCTGTTTGAGAGAAAGTTCTGCAGGCAGAGTGCAGAAAAGCTCATTATGGTCAAACCTGGGTTCTTAAACCTGTAATGCTTTTATAGCTGTGAGGGTTGCTCTCACGTGTTCGCAACATTCGAACCTGAACACTGGGTCTGGTGTCCAAAGAGCGAATCGGGACAAACTCTCCCAAAAGGATAAGAACTGCATATAGACCTGAATGGGCAGCAGGGAGCACTGGGGTAAAAATCCAGAGAGCCCAGAAAAATGGTTAAGTACCTGGAGGGGAGGGGAGATAGGTCCTTCTGCAAAGGCGAATAACTCTTAGTAGATGATGTAAGAAGCAAGGAGGGGCTGGAAGGGCTCCGAATGGCCAGGCAGCACAGCTGGCTCAGAAGTGTTTCAGGTTTTTTAATGCAGGCATCGGCCATTGGGCAGGTGACCCAAAGATCCCTTTGGTGGCTCCCTCTTCCTGGGTGCTGAGAAAATGAGACAAAGCCAGTTCCTGTTTGAACCACTGATTTGCTGCCCCATCATCCACTTTCCACTAACAGTCATAAAAGTGCCTTTGTCTCTGAGGGAATGCCCTTTATGGCTTTTCTTGGCCAACAGCTGAAGACCGAGAGTTTGGTGGGAAGGACGCCAACTCGGAATAGCGTTTTTATGCTACTGGAGGATGTTCGGTCTCAGACTGCATCTAATCATCTTGACATCCCATATACTTGAGTTTGTCCAAGCCCTGCAAATACACTTTTCCTTGGTAATTGCCAGACCTTGTAACCCACAACTTTTAAAAGATTATTTGGGCTGTTTCCACTGGCGCTAGGAGCCATTGGGAGGTGGTTGGCCCAGACTCGTTTCTGGAATGGGACCCAGCAGCTGCTGTGAAATGCCCTTGGTGGGGTCCCTCAGAAAGGCTGAAGGCTGCAGGCTGAAGGCTGCAGGCTCTGGAGAAAGCCCCTGCTTAGCATTCTTGATCATGGTGGACCCTGAAGGGGAGCTGGACAATGGAGGACTCCCATCAAGGAGCAAGGAGAAGCTGGGCCCAGAGGAGGAGTGGCTGCAGAGTGAGCTGAATGGCAAGGTGGGGCTCTTTCTCAGCATCTGCAGGTAAGTAAGAGGGAGACTCCTTGGAGCAAAGGAGGTGCCAAAGCCTCTTGCTGCCATCTTGTTATCTGGACTTTTGCTACAAGCCACTTCCCTCAGCCCTAAGCAGGAGCAAGATCTGGGACATGCTTGGAAAGAAGTCTAGGAGGTATCCTGGGGGGCCTTCTCCTGAGAAGCTAGCACAGTCTGCAGCCTTATGATCAAATGTATTGTGCAGATGAAAACTGAACAGAGGACTTCCAAGGACTTGGTGCATTAGGTGCATAGTCCCCTTTGAAGTGTCTGGAAGATGATGGATAACCTGACCTGTTCTTGGACCTTCAGACTTGTCTCTCTCAGCTATTTTGCTAAAATGGTTGTTATTTAAACTTGTAGGCCTCTCCCCCCCTCCCAACTCTCAAAGACATTTGGCAACTCACAACTTGACAATACAATTAGAATAGAATCAATACAATGTAAAAGCAAGGGATGAACCGAGATATTTCTCTCTCAGGTGGATGATGAGCCAGGACTTCACTGCTCTTCCAAGCAATGGCATGTGGGGGGGAGGGGGGATCCAGATCTCAGGGGGGACCTTGTTACAGAGGACAGAAGCTGCTATA
>JANHZU010003543.1:0-28999 GCA_032468055.1 Acrochordus granulatus
CGGGCAGGGCTGCCGACTCCGCTCCGCGCGGCAGGTGCGGAGGGGCGGGCGCCCGCCGTGCGGGGGTGGCGGATCCGCGCGCCGCTCCTGGCATTCCTCGCCAGCCGTGCGCCGCGCCGGTCCGCTCGCTCTGCTCCCGCCGCTCGCCCCGCGCCATGCCCGCCGTCCTGCTTTTCTGGAGCCGCCTGGAGAGGTAGGCGCCGGACGCAGCGGGGCTCCTCCCGTCGGGCTGCCAGCCCGGCGCCTTCGCAGCCCGATGCCGCCGGCTCCGGCGTTTCACGCGCGTCGGCCCGGACGCCGCTGCTCGGGCCCTCTGGGACGAGCCCGGCCCCCCTGCCTCGGGCGGGGAGGGTGACCGCGGCCGGCCCCTGACCGCCGGCCCGATTTGGAGGAAACCTCGGGGCAATGGGGGCCCTTCCGAGGGTCTCGGGGAGGCGGCGCCCGCCCGCTATTCCGATCGCTCCTCGCGGCTGGCGCTGCTGCAGGCGGGCCGGGGGGGCATGCAGGCAGCCGGGGGAGTCTGTGCCCCGCTGCCCCCCGGGCGTCCCCACCCCCGGGCTCGCTGCGCCCTGCCGTCCTGGGGGCGGGGGTCGTCCGAGAGCGCGTCGTGCCTAATCGCCACCGGGCGGGCGTTGGGGTGACCTACAAGGCTCGGCGGCCGCCCCGTCACCTGACGTCAGCAGTCCCCGCGCTGGGGGAGCCGCGGCGGGCGGGCCGGCGGCGCGGCTGGGCTTGTTTGGGGGGCCGCGTCTGAGCTCATTGGAGGGGATGCAGGTGTCCCCCCAGCGCTTCCCCGGGCCCCTGCCTTGCCGGGCCCCGCGTGCCTCTCGGCACCGGGTGAGTTCGGCCCGGTTGAAAGCGTCGCGCCCCCGTTCGCGGGCTAAAAGCTGCTTCGCTCGCCCCCTCCCGTGCGTGTGTTGTGTGTTGGGACCCTTTGCTGCTGCCCCACCTGCCAGGGTGTTATTTCTGGCTCCTGATCTCACCAGCTGACTTTGGGAATTCTTGCTTCCTGTGTCAGCAGCGCTTGTTCTTTGGCGTCACTCGTTGCTTCCCCCGAGCAGGGGTGGCGTACGGAGAGTGGCACGCAGCCCCTCCGACCCAGCAGGCTGTGCTGGATTCCGGGCTCAGCTGGGGAGCAGCCGCTCCCCCGCGTGGCGGCTGCGGGCCGGTGTGGCTTAATGGATGGGACTGATCTCCGCAGAGAAGGGCTGAGTTGCCTACCTTTACTTGAGGGCTTCTCAAGCGGATGTTTTCCATAAGTGCTGCACTGTAGGACCCATCATCCCCACTCTGAGGAATTTTCCTGGAGTGCTTGAGAAGGGCTCCCAGGTTGTGCGCATTCTTGCTGGGGAAAATGAGTCCTTCAGTAAAATCATAAAGGCAGGATTGGAAGGTCTGTCTTGGCATCTCATGGGGAAGTAGAGAGGACAGCCAGATGGGATTGCGCGTGTGTTGTGTGTGTGCTCCCTGCCCCTTCAAATGTCTGAAATTGAACAAGACATGAATTTCACATCTTGGGCCCTTTTTCTGCCTCTTTTGGAGCTTTGGTGCCTCAAGGAGAGGAGGAGAGGTTCAGGAGATCTGGAGGTGGGGTGCAGGTCTGTTTGACTTAACTGTCTCCAGAGCCCCTGCAGCACCTAGAGGGGAGCCCCAGCCCTGAGCAGTCTCGGCTGGCACAGCCAGAGAGGACCACAGCAGTCTGCTCACCCTCAGCAGGCAGCAGCCTCCCTGGCCTTCTTAAGCCAGCCGTGGATCCCAGCAGCTTTGCCCTTGGGCGGTTATTCCTTGCGATGGCGGATGGCAGGCTCACTCACATTGGGGAGTTCTTTAAAAATAGCCTGCCAGCATCGCAAGATGTCTCTGTCTAACAGCTCCATCCTCTGCCGTCTCCCTGCCGGCGGTACAGGCTGGGAACTGGGAACGTGTCCCCGCGTGAACTCCCGGCTGCATGCTCACTCGCTCGAGGAAGAGTTCTTTTAAGGCAATCTGCTGGTGGCTGGAGCGGAGAGGAAGGAGACCAACGAGCTCCCCTCGGCTCACTGGCTTCTCCTTGTGGGAGGGCGATGGCTTGCAGCAGCTCCCTTGCAGCAGCTCCGGGGGTCCCCTCTGCTCTTCCTTCACGCCTCTTTGTGGGCAGGAGCAGGCTCTCTGGGCAGGGGTCATGTGGCGCCTTTCAAACAGAGCTCTGCTGCCAGCCACCGGTGCCGCCCCTTCTCTTCTCTGGATGATCTTGGTCTCTGCCTCCCTGGTGCAGGAACAAGGAGTCCACAGTGGCTGGGACCGTCACGGCCATGGGGAAGGATTACTACAAGGCCCTGGGGATCCAGTCAGGAGCCAACGAGGATGAGATCAAGAAGGCTTACCGCAAAATGGCCCTCAAGTACCATCCAGACAAAAACAAGGACCCCCGTGCGGAGGATAAGTTCAAGGAAATTGCTGAGGCCTACGATGTGCTGAGTGACCCCAAGAAGCGGGCCGTTTACGACCAGTACGGGGAGGAGGGTAAGCAAGCCCCTGGTTGCTTTGGCATGCCCTGTGCTTCTTAGAGGGGAGCTGAAGTTTCTTGGGTGCCCCAAAGCTTCTCCCCACAAAGTCAGCCAGGACCTGTTGCCCCCAGGTCTCCTCACCATTTGCTGTCAGGCAGAAGCTAGGGGGAGGTGCTCTGGAGGGCTTCTTGAGGGCAGGGGACAGAGCCAGACCCCTTTCTGCCCAGGGTCCTCTGAAGGGGATTGGTGCTATGGGCCAAGCTCTTCCTGGGCTGTGAGAGCAGAGAAGTGTTTGCAGGATGAATGTGTCAAAGAACAGTTTTCCCTGTGTAAACGGGAGGGAGGGTGGCCAGGTCTTCTGCTTCCTTTTCAGTCCATGCTGCTGTTGCTGCTGCTGCTGCTGCTGCTCTGTGTGTGTGTGGACCTGAAGAGCCTTTCCCAATTTTAGTCATCATTTCATAAGCTATCCTGGGCCATTTGGCAGCGAGGGAGCATGGCAATTTTGGCAGCCTGTTTTGTTGTTGTTACCCAGGAGCTGAGAATAACTAAGAGCCCAGGGAAAGACATAAATTAAATAAATAAACGGGGCGCAGTGGCCAGAGTAACTTAACTTGCTGAACAGAAGCCCCAGGGTAAAGAATTTGGGGCATATATGCTGACCCAGCAAACTTACTTCCTTGCCTAGAATCAAAAGCCCTATTTGAGTTAAATTGTAGGTGTCTGCTTTGCATGCAGTTTGCATCCACAATGCAGGATTTAAAGGATGGGTGCAGAAGATCCAACAGCACAATGGGGAGTGGGGGGCACCAAGTCTGCTGCCAGTTGTAGGTCCTTTCCTACCAAGCTTGGTCTCCCTCTTCTGTCCCACGTCCTGACCTGGAAATCAGGTGGTACTGTGTGAAGAAGTCTGGAGTAGTGGAAAAATATGTGAAATTGGTACAGGATTTGTATGAAGACGGTATGACAGCAGTGAGGTGTGCGGTGGGAATGACAGATTGGTTTAAAGTTCAGGTGGATTTTCACCAAGGATCGGCCCTCAGCCCCTTCCTGTTTGCAATGGTGATGGATAAGTTGATGGATGAGATCAGACAGGAGTCTCCATGGAATATGATGTTTGCAGATGACATTGTGATAGAAGTGAAAGTAGGGAGTACACTGAGATGAACCTGGAGAAATGGAAATGTGCACTGGAGAGAAGAAGAATGAAAGTCAATAGGAGCAAGACAGAGTACATGTGCATAAACATGAGAGAGGATGGTGGAAGGATGCAGTTGCAAGGGGTAGAAGTGGTAAAAGCGGATGACTTTAAATGCCTAGGGTCAGCTGTCCAAAGTAATGGGAAATGTGACAAAGAAATGAAGAAGAGAGTGCAGGCAGGATGGAGTTGATGGAGAAGAGTGTCGGGAGTGATCTGTGATAGAAAGGTATCTATAAGAGTGAAAGGGAAGATCTACAAGAACAGCAATGCTGTTTGGCCTGCAGACAGTGGCCATGACAAGAGGCAGAGCGAGAGGTGGGAGAGCAGAAGATGCTGCAATTCTCATTGGGTGTGACAAAGTTGGACAAGATTAGAAATGCATATATTAGAGGACAGCACAGGTAGGAAGGTTTGGCAATGAGAGAAGTTTTGGTCATGTGTTGTGGAAGGATGAAGAGCATGTTGGGAAGAGATTGTTGAGGATGGAGGAGGAGGTACATGGATGCTGTGAGAGAGGATATGCAGGAAATTGGTGTGACTGAGGAAGATGCTGAAGACCGAGTAAGGTGCAAACAGAAGATTCGCTGTGGTGACCCCTGACAGGAGCAGCCAAAAGAAGAAGAAGACTTAGTGTAGTGTAATATATGAAACCAGAGAATAGGAGGTAGCAGGTTATCAACCAAAAGATTGATTTTCTTAATTGAGAAAATTGTGGCTTAATCCAAGTATAAACGCAACTCATCTCTCCCTTAATGTCATAAGGGGGTTAAATTAAGGTGTTAAGGGGGCATTGGGTGGTAAAATCAGATCTCACATTCTCCTGGCCTTTTGAAGACTAAGTGGATGCTACTGCTTTATCATGACATTAAATGAATGATAAGAAAGCCCAAGTAAATTTGAGCTGCATCAGTCTTGCCTTCCTTGATTTTATTGTTCTCCTTCTTCAGATGCTCCCCTGGAAATAACACGCACAAACATTTAAGGATTAAGACATAATTGCCCAGAGAGAGGAAGACAAGCTGCTTGCAAGCCCATGGGCTGACAACCCACCCAGCTTCTGTACTGGTTGCACTTTCTGCTGGTAGAACACGAAGTGCCTTTGAGGGAGGGTAACCATATGCACCAGAAGATGAGGCTCCTGAATCTTTGTTTTGCAAAATAGGGAATCTTAACAGATCACTGGGGATACTGAGAGTGGTGACTCAATATTTTTGAAAGGTCTAACTTTCAAAGGATGCATCAGGCTCTGGGAATCATAGGCATTTGCTGCGAGCACAAAGAATTAAAAAGTGTGGAATCAGCATGATGACATACCAGTGCACACCCATCCTTTTGTACGTGTCTCAAAATCAGATGCAAATGCATAAATCATGGGTTTTGTGTGGTGATGTCACAGTGGCAGTTCCCTCTCCCTTGATCCCCTGCAGATACCTATGCTAGCAATGGAACTCATTCAGGAGCTGTGCCATAGTTAGCATTTGAAACAAAAGATACATTGGAGAAAGGGAGTACATGAATGTAACACCAGTCTGCAACAGCAGCTGCATCTTTCTCAGACACTTTGGGTTAGTTTTTGAACTGTCACAAGACTTAGTACATTTGCACATGTATGTAGTCTCCTGCCATTTTGGACAGGAAATATGTGATGCACACGAACTGTATGGAAATCCCTCAATTTTGGAATGATACTGTTAAAGTAGATAATCTCAGCTCTCTCTTTCTCTCTTTTCACTATTGATGCATTCAGTACAGGTCTTGACCACAGAAAGACTGCCCTCATCTAGTAATGCCAGATAATATCCTTTCTAACACCAAATAAAAAAATTACATTATGCTTCTGCTTTGTCTTTTTTGGTCTCAACAGCATGTGGGCTTTTGCACATACATGCACAAGAATGCACCTGTCAGGCCCCAAGAAAAACACATCAAGTTACTTCCAAGAAGTTTCCTTTATTGTTCCTCAGCTATAGATGGAAATCTTGCCAAACCAAAGCAATTACTTGCATGAATAAGATATACTCTGATCTATACCTTTCTAGGAGGAGCCATCTTAACTCTCTGTCTCCTCCCTTTTGGGAATCCAGACTACATTCCAACACACTGCTGGAGCACCTCCCCAACAATGGCTGATCCCTGTGGTTAATATTTGGCTATGATATCAGGTGGTTAATACTTGGCTGAGATATCAGGTGTCCGATAGCACCTGTTTTGATTCACCAATTTTATTAAAAGGCATAAGCTGCAGCTCACACAACCTTATGCCTTTTAATAACATTGGTTAAAAAAGAAGTTACCAGAGTCCTGATTTTTTTTTGCCACATAGCACTCCTTTCTACAATGTCTCCTTGGATAAAGATAATCAAGAAATATCAGATATGTAGGATAGTCCAGTCTTTCTCAACCTTGGCAAAGTTAAGATATGTGGATTTTATTTTCCAGAATTCCCCAGTCAGCATGCCAAGTTGCCAAGGTTGAGAAATACTGCTCTAATAAATTGGAAAATGAAAAGTCATTCAGGTTCCAAATGAGATAGTGTTAAAATGGCCTAGTGTGTTTAATAGTTTTTAATAAATTTGTCTCATTTGGGTCCCTGAGGTTTTAAGTTTCTATTTAACACAACACTTAGTTGAATGAACAGACTGGTATGTGTGCATATGGGGGAAGACAAGTAGCATCACCAATAAAGAACAGCATCCACAGAAGGAGTAGAACTCTCTCATAAAAGAGCAATGTCTGTATTATCAACATCAATGGACACAATTTTTCTACCTAACTTCAAAGAACTGTACAGCTCCCAATTTTGCTTTTAAGTCCCGCTATTGTTCCTAATGACAAGTCTCTCTTTGGTGTGTAAGATTCCATCAATAAGCTCCTTTATGGATAGGGAGGAAAAGGGGCCTGGACTCGGGCACCTCAATACAAGCCTTCCCTTTTGTTTCTCTTGTGCCAGGAGAAGCAAGAATACTAGCCTCAGGGTAAAGAAAACATTAAAGTTCAAAGGCTCCGGGTTGCAAGTTAACAGGTGAGTTTAGAAGATAGGAAATCCTGCACTGAGAAGTTTCTTTTAGAATTAGAATGGGAAGAAAAACAAAGTGAAGGTAACTATTATTCAAAGTTAACTTTAAGAGATATGCCCCTGAGTTCAAAGATTGAAGGAAGAGATGCCCAAGTTTTGTACCTGAGAAAGTCTCAGCTAATGAAGTGTTTTCCTTTTTCATCCACTTGTGGTTAGATGGGGAACTCTTAAAAGGATTATTTTATAGCCCAAGTACAAATACAGATGTAAATACAAATTTGTGTTTACTCCTGCCTCAATTCTTTCTTAAACTTTCTCATTTCCTTGGTGTTTACAGGTTTGCAGAGTATGATTAAAAATCCAACAGGTGGAGCTTTGATTGCACCATTGTAGCTCCATCTTGACTTTTTTTCTCTAATAATAGCCTGGGGACTCCCTTCTGAGCCACAAATTTAGATTGTAACCTTGGGGATGGAGATTTTGCAACTGTCTTTGCAAAAGACAAAACCAACAGATCATTTGATAATGACACAGCAACAACTGCAATTCACTTCCATTGTTTTCATATTTTCAACATTTCACACAAATATATGAAGGATTATGTTGCAGGGGTCCATAAGTACCCCTTGATAAACTTGGGGGGGGGTTGACAGAGTCATTCATTTAAAATAATGCACAGTTTGATATAAATGGCAAGATAATGCTGAGAATGAAGGATCTTTTCACATTTTTAGGGGTGAAGAAAGTAAGGCAGGTGCTGCAAGGACCCCAGTTTTATCCTGCATAATGTATGCCAGGTAGAAGGGCACTTAAGGAAGACCTGGAAGACAGCTTATTTGTGGTGTAAATCACACAATAATTTCTTAGGTACAAAACTTTTACAGCAGTGTAAATCCCTTTTCTTTCTATACTAACTTGGTTTGAGCAAGCAGGAAAGAGAAATCAAGCTAAACAAGATGCCTTTCTTTTTCCATCCAGACCAACAAGTGAAAACTCTTCTTACCCAGTTTCCTTCTACAATGTGTGACCAGAGAACCTTTGTTAACAAATTGGCAGCACAGCCCTTAAACTGGCTGGCGTATGACTGCTCTCTTTTCACAGTACATTGCTAAAAACATCGAACAGAACCAGTTTGGTCTAGTGGTTAAGGCACCATGCTAGGAAGCAGGAGACTGGGTGTTCTAGACCTGCCTTAGGCACAAAGCCAACTGGGTGACCATGAGTCAGTCACTGTCTCTCAGCCCTAGGACGAAGCAGACCATGATAAATCACTTCTCAAAATCTCACCAAGAAAACTGCAGGAATTACTTCAGGTATTTGCCAGGAATCAAAAATTGACTTGAAGATGCTCACACACACACACAATATTAAAACCCCTTTTATATGCAAGGATTCTGCTAATATCTTTCTGGCACAAAGCTTTGTGTCTCAACAATACTGTGACACTTCCTTAGGTTTTCCAAGCTGAACTGAGGGAATTTATCTGCAAGTTTGGAGGGGGTCATCATTTTTTTAGTATGTCCTCTGCATCAGCAGCAGACAGGATTTGCCCCTTTCCTAGCAAGGGAACTTGATGGCTGCAATTTTGGGTGGTCCCCCTATTAGCCAGGTGGAAGGAATATTGATCAGATCAGTGGGGAAATGGAGCATAATGAAGAATGGGATCATCTACTTCTTTGCAAACATTTAGCTTGTCCCTTCCACAATTTCTTGACATCATCTAGGCTGATAGGGAACAGATTGCCTATCCTTGATAGGACAATTTGAGCCATGCAGTTTTAGAGTTGGGATTTTTTTTTAAATAGAAATAGGAACAGTTTGTTTCCTGCAATTCTCCTAATATCATCTCCACTCTTAACTCTTCACCAAAAATAAATAAGCTGAAAAATGCTCACTTTGGAGGACTTAATAGTGGGAACAGGCATGAGTTCCCTTACAAGGTCTTCTGTTCTTATTTTCACTTTAAAACCCACATAACAGACAAAATATGACGGATATTTTACATCCCTATGACTTTTGGGATCACCAGATTGTAAGTTGGTGTTCATGGCTGTGCTTGCTAATCTTCTGCTTGCAGCGATTAAAAAATGCTGGATGCCAGAAGCTGTTTATTTACATATTGAATGTGTCCCTGACTTTTCCATCCAACAGAGGGAAACATTTCATCTATTCTAATTTACTCATTTCCTCAGCTTCCTCATTTACTTATGTTATCAAATTACTACACAAAAAAGAAACTTGGGGTAACTGCATCCTGCTCCCCTCTGGCTGTATCCTGCTCTTGTAGAGCAACAGCCAAAGTTCCTCTCTAGGATCCTACTGCCTGTAACAAAACTGCAAAGGATTAGACCATTTTATAGGCTGCCTGCTAAGTGACCGCTGGAGAGAATCATGAAAAAAAAAAGCTTTTTCTTTATCAAGTGATTTTGCAGACTTGCAAGGAGGCAGCTGTTGGTGGTTCACAGCTCCCATTTCATCAGAAGAGTGCAAAGTCCCAGCTGGACCTCCTGATGACAGATTTTATGGATTTTTTTCCCTCTAGTTTCTAGCCCCCCTCCCTCCCTATGACCAGGCCATGAAAAACTATAATAAGCTGCATTGCTGCAGTATATGGTTAATGTCTCCTCTAGTTAATCCTTTTCCTTTGTTCTTTGAAAAAATCTACTGAATAAGCCATTTGTTTCACCCTAGTGGGGAAATAACACTTTGGGGGCCTCTTTTCCTCCCTGTTTTATGTATAACAGAAGCACAGTATAGTATTTGCTGTCCCCTGCCAGATGTTGGCTTTCCCCCATCTCTGCCTCCTTTTCCTTGAAAGAAAGGAGCTGTCAACTTTGGTCCTACTTCTGAAGTGTAGGAGCAGATAAGGAGAGGGAGGCTGTATTTCTGAAAAGGCCTGCTACCTCAGTCAGGGTTGACTGACACAGTGCAGGTACAATGCTGTGGTTCTGTAGTTAAAGGATGATAAATGGCTCTTAGCCACTTTGAACAGTAGGCTAAGGAGGGCTGCTTTGACAGGCATCATTTTGCAGTTGTTTCACTTATACTGAAATGGGTTGTTTTGATCACAGATTGTTCCATGAGATAAATAAAAGTATCTCATAAGACTCAAAGAAGCTTTATTTGAAAGCCAAAAGGAAGGTTTTAGAGACATTTCATTAAACTTTTTTCGCAGTTGTTTTGGGGGGACAGATAAGAAACCAGATTAACAAGTGCAGTTTTAAGGAACTGTTAATAAGATGTCATTCAGTAGGACATGCTTCACTGTAACTGCCTTGGAAAACTAGCTAATTAAATCAGTGAAACTGAGGTAGTTCTTTCATGAAAATATTAATCCTGGGATTACAGTGGAACCTTGGATTGCGAGCACCTTGGTGCATGAGATTTTCAGAAGACGAGCAAAAAATTTTTAATAAAATTTATTTCAGTTGATGAGCGGCAACTCACAAGATGAGCACCACGTGATGAGCTCGCTCAGGAAATCTCACAACAGAGCTGACGGTTCTCCTCTCTCACTGCGTAAACAGTGTAAATTAAGTGAAAGGCGTACAAGAGAAGGAATTGCCGAGACTTCAGACTCCAGATTCTCCCTCCAGGCAGTCCCCTCCCCCTCCTCTCCTCCCTCTGTCTCCCTCGTGCCAGCTGGGACTGTTCTCAAAGCACACATGCCATACGCACACATAAACACACACCCTCATCTCTCAGCACCATCCAGTGTGTCCCCTGCTGCCTATCTCTTCTCCCCTCAAAGCACGGAGGTAGGTTAAGACAAGAAACATTTCCAAACCTCCCAGGAAAGACCCCCGGAAAGACATTGCTGAGGGAAAAGGGAAAAGGCCATTTTGCCTCGAGCAGTGGCAGCAGCGGATCCTCCGAGCCAGCAGGGGGCTCCGAGCTAGCAGCTGGCCTAGCAGCAGCTGAGGCCAAGATCTACCTCAGAGCGGATCCATAAGTGCTGGTTAGTTTGTTCTAATTCTGTTTTATATTGTGTGTAATTGTTGTTACTTGTTTCAGATATTAGGGACAATCATTTCTACGTAAAATTCCATTGAAAATGATTTTTTGTGAATATTTTTTGGGGCATGGAACAGATCATCCGACTTTCCATTGTTTCCTATGGGAAACCTCGTTTTGGTTTCAGAGCATTTCAGACTAAGAGCGTTCTTCCGGAATGGATCAGGCTCGCAGTCCGAGGTTCCACTGCATTTGTTCAGAGGACTTATTGGCACTCTTTGAGCTTGTTTGTTTGCTTGTAACTGTTACATTACCCAACAGGTAATGAATGGCACTGAAGATGTTACACATTTAATTAATGAAACAGCTGAAGAAGCAAATTCAGAGAACACTGAGGACTCTACAGTGCAATCTTGAGGTGCAGATATTCTTTTCTATTGGAATTATTGGTTGGATTACACAAATCTTTCAAACTGGTGAGAGACTTCTATGTCTTTTAGGCCAGGTATGGATGACAGAAGGGTCTCTACCTACGAACTTTTTTTAATCCTTCCCCCTGTCCTCAGGAAAGAGTAAAAAAAAAAGTCAAGATGATAGCCATAAACAAGCACACATAAAAAGAAATAGGGCTTTAATTGCATGATTGTGGCTACTATCTTGACTTTTTTGATCCACTCCCTGGAAACATCTCTGCATTGGAAGGTGGAGTCTGATGTGATAAGATTGTGGCATTTTGCTGATAATTACTGATTTAAGTTTTTAATTTTTTTTGACCACTGATCACATGATGTTGTTGATTTATATCTCTAGCCCATATGTGAAGCAGCCTTAAATCTTTTTAGCTGTTCCAGTGTTAATCTTTCACTCCTTAAACCAACAGCAGCCTTGGCAGATATTGGGTTGGGAAACTCCTGGTTTTCTCAGCACCTTTCCTTTCCTGGGAGACACTCTACTCTGAAAGACAAGCTCTCCTGCTTTATCTGACACACTCTGCATCCTATGGAATTACTGACTGGTAGCCTAGAGGAGTCTATGAGTAAAATGGGAGTGTATAGTCAAAGCTATGGTTTTCCCCATTGTAATGTATGGCTGTGAGATTTAGACCACATGGAAGGCTGAGCGCTGAAGAATTGATTCCTTCAAACTGTGGTGCTGGAGAAAACTCTTGAGAATCCCTTGGACTGCAAGGCGATCAATCCAGTCAAAGAAAATCAACCCTGATTGCTCATTGAATGGACAGATACTGAAGCCGAAGCTCAAAAACTTTAGCCACATAATATGAAGAGAGGACTCACTGGAAAACAGTGTGATGCAAGGAAAGTTTGAAGGCAAAAGGAAAAGGAGATGGCAGAGGGTGAGATGATGCAATGAACATGACTTTGAGCAAATTCCAGGAGACAGTGGAGGACAGGAACACCTGGCGGGCTACAGTACATAGAGTCACAAAGAGACACAACTTAACTGAACATCAACAATTAGAACACAGCTTTTGTAGGCTTGGGGAAATTCAGGGCTTTAATGAATAGGAAACCTGTGCTCAATATAAGCTCTTGGATAGATGTTCAGTGGACTTGGAGAATTGGGGGACAGACACAGCCTGTCGTCAAGCAGGAGAGTGCCTCTGTCAAACCTTGGTACTTCTCTAAGCCCCATCAAGACCCCTCACTGTTCTGATTAGTGGGTGGTTCCCATTGGCCAAAGACAGGGCAGCAAAACTTAGAGAGTTCAGCCAATGCTAAATAAACTCTGTATCCCCCCTGCCCCCTCAAATTAGAATACCACCTTGCTGTGGCAATAAATTCAGGATAGGGATTACCATGGGGATAACAAATCTTATGCTGGAATTGTTTTCTGCTGATACAGTAGAAAGGCCTTAGACTTTTTAAACTAAATTAAAAGGCAGTGGTATGTCATACTGATATGATGCAAACAACTGAGTAATCCATATACGGGGCTCCGAGTCTGATTCTTTCACTGAAATAAATTTGCTCCTCTTCCAGCTATTCCATCCATCCATCCATCCATCCATCCATCCATCCATCCATCCATTTAATTTAAAACATTTATATAGCCACCCATCCTATATTGAACTCTAGGCTGCTCCCAGCTAGCAATTAAAACATCAATAAAAGCAACATAATGTACATATCAATTAAAACCATAAACGTTAAAAACTTGGCACCAAAGTTAAGCTTCCAACTTCCTCATTAAATCCTTTTAATAATAAGATAAATCTCTTATCTCCCTCACCCTATCCCAGTGCTTTGGAAAAAAAGCTAGGTATAAGTGATTTTCAGAAGATTAGAAGGACAGAGTCTTGCCAAACTTCATCAAAGAGAAGGGTACTCCACAGGGCAGGGGGTGCCACAAGAAAGGCTCACTTCCCAGATCCCATAAGCTGGCAATGTTTAAGGAGAGGGACTAGGAATGTGTCCATCCTATCTTATTTGGCAGGATGGGTAGATATCCTTAGAAAGAGGTGGTCCTGCAAATAATCTGGTCCCAATTATGAGAAGAAGACCCAAATCAAAATAGTTTCAGAAGCCTGAGGGAGCAAAAATGGGCTGACCTAGATAGAATTTTTTAAAAATAAACTGTTTACCCAAAATGACTCTGATGCTAATCTGTCCTTACCAATTATAATTGTGTTCCTTCCCCTGAAATGCAGAATGACACAGCTAAGACTGTGGTGGATTAATCTCCTAATGAAAGCCTGTAGCTTTTGTGGTGATACATTTGATCAAATTGGCACATGAAATCAGATGTTGTTTTAACAGAATCCTCTGTATTTGTTGCCTTTTTATCATGCCATGTTTCAGAATGACATTTGGCTAACAATGTTCTTAGCTTCCACCTCTGGGTACCTTTAAATATCTTCAATTTACTTTTATTTAAGCTTAATTTATGGGAAAGCTGTACAGTTGCCTGCCAAGCATTGAACTATATGGAACTGTTCTTGCTGTCTCTCCCCTCTTCCTCTCCCAAATCTAGTAGTCTCTCAATCATAACTTTAACTTCCCCTCACCAGTCTCAGACCTATTAAAGTTAATCACTTTCATATACTATATAGTATTACCATTCAGCTAATGAAAAATAGTTGCCTCCCAAGGTAACATGTTATGATGACAGCTTTCTGTATAACCACAGTAAGCTTTTGTTTCTTTAAGCCTGCTTGCCAGCCTGCCTGCCTCCCCCAATTGCAACCACCATTCATATACATTAATTTTGCACAAAGAGGAAGAAGAGAAATCAAGAGTAGAAAGGCATTTGAGGAAGAGAAATGGCAGGTCAAGAATTAGGTAAATATCTCGTGATGGATAGGATTCTCTCTAATAAATTATCAAATAGCACAGAAGATTAGTCTATAAATGGAGTGGGGTGGGGACTGGTATCATTCGAAAATGAACCAATAAAAGAACTTTATTGTCCAAGACAATGACTGAATATACAGACTGTTTTAGCAACACACAGTAATCCCCTTCCTTGCTTGGTGTCTCTATTAGCAGGATAAACACAGAGGATGCTCAGATATGCATCAATTTAGAAGCAATCACATTTTGGAAGTGCACTTTCCATCTTGGTCACAGAAAACTGATGCTCTGCAAGGCTGAGCAGAGAGGAAGCTGGAACACTAGGATTTTTATTAGAGATCTATTTTTACATGAAATTTTTAAAAGGAGCTATTAATATCAATAACAATGTATATGTGATACATGGAATGGGGAACTGGAATATCCAATTGTGTTTCTTATATCTTTTTAAGAGTCATTAACATGAATTCGAAAGAATAAGAACACTTAATAGAAAGTTATTAGGATACTCATAATAGAAGAGGAGGCTAAATATGATATGACTGCTGGTAATAGTGTGCCAGCCATATAATAGGCACACAAAGTCATCAAGGGTAGGACTTGGCTTTCGTCATGAGAGAAGAACTGCTACTATGAAAACTCAATGGGACAAGTTCTTTTCTGATGTCTTCCTATGGGTTTTAATGGAAAGGGGAGAAACCAAGAAGGCTGCAAGCCATTCAGATATGATTGTACAATGCAAAAAAAGACATTTATGCAACCCCTTTCCTACTTTATCACTAAATAAGGGCAAGAGCACCACATTCCCCTGTAACAATTTATCCAAAATGTCTGTCCCTTTCAAACATTTTCTAAAGCAAATTCTTTTTCCTCAAACTGAATGAGAAGTGATAGGAAAAAATGGAGGACATTCGATGTATCCATTATCAGGAATTTTTAAAATGTTGAAAACTGTGAAATTGTTCAAGTGTTTTTTTTAAACTTTATTTTGCCTAATGACAAACATGAATATTTTTTTTCATAGTTGCCACCACCAATCCAGCTATGTATTGAAGAAATGTGCATCTTAGGAAATCTTTATGTATTTTACAAATGCTTATGCAAAGGTACCACAATAAGGAGGCCAATGATTGTATTTATATTATTATTTAATTTAAGATGTTGAGCTCCATTTTGTTTTTCAGTACCATGAAATTCTCCCATTCTGAAGTTCTCCAAAAATTGTACACCAACAGTGATTGGTAATTAAAAAAATACATTGGGGGAGAGGCTAACTCTATTTGTGGGAATAAATATATAATTAAAAAAGGTGACAGTGGAGTCATATGTTTTTGATTATTGTCATTTTTGTGTTTCTAGTTCAGTCAAAAACATAAAGCAAAACAAAAACAAGCTCCCCTCATTACAATCAGTGTCTTAATTTAAAAACTTGCTCTGTGCACATTCCAGTTATATGTTATGTAAATTGAAAGCAAAACAAGGGGAGTTAATTTCCAGCTCTTACTTGGATTCTCTTGATGATTGTGGGCTGTGCTGGACATTGGGAATTAAAGGCTTCTGTCATGCAGATGTTATTGGATGCAACAGTAGACCATAAAGATAAATGAACTACAGTGATTCTTCTTACCAATACCATAGGATCACATATTATTAAAACAATTGCATATTTATATTTATAGTGGGCAATAACTTTGAACATTCTGTAATAACAGAGAAAATTAAGCAATATTTCCCTTTGCGGCTGCCCAAGTCATGACAATTTGGAGTGGGCTATAAACCCAATACATCAACCATTAAACTATCTTTAGAAAATAAAAATGGAAGGTTGCTGCAGCCAGTACTTTATTGGGAGTGTTTCCATACACTCAGAAACAAAATAGAAGTAAGCCAGGTAGGTAAAGAACATCTTGGAAAGCTACATAGTTGGAGATAGCAGTGTAACCATTTTGCATTCTGGTGAATGCATCTTGGCAATGCTCACTGAAGTAGCATTTTTGTGAGGAGAGTGTCCTTAACGCATTCTCAGAATTTCAAATGTAGCCATCAGACTCAACGTTTGGGACTCTTGCTTTATAGATATGGCCTTGGAATGATTATTTTCTGAATATGTCCTTGAAGTTCATATAGCTCAATTGATACATCTGTAAATTAGAAATAAAATTATCCAAGAATATTGTCCTAGAAAGCTATCTCTGGAAGCTTCTATAGAATCAGAGTAAGGCAATAGAAACCTGGTTACTGTTCTGAATGCTTTGCTGATAGGAGTTCCTTTTGATTCAGGTTTAGGAAGAACTGAAAGAGGAGGAAACTCTGGGACATCATTAATACAAATGATTTTTAAGTTTGGGGGAAGATATCTGTAGTAAATGGACATGGAAGCCCATGCCCCGAATGCACTGATTGTTAGGCTTGGTCATTCCGAAGGTTTGAATACATACCTTTCTCACAGGCATGGACTTTGGCACATAAGCAAAATCTCACAAGAGAAGGACCTTTGTTCTTTTAAAAAAATGCTGGAGAGGAACGAAAAGCTTGGTACCTGGGCTGGAAAAAGAGGGAAGTGACTGCTTTCTGGGCCCCTAATAAAGGAAAATCTACTAAAAGTTAGAGAAAGTCTAGGAAAATAAACAGGGGACTTTTGTTTCTAGCAGCAGGTCGTCCTTAGGAATAGGCAACAAGTCTAGTTGAGAATCATGAATTATTTAATTTCTGTTCCTGTGTAACAGTAATAGTCTATCCTTTGTCTCTGATATTTAATTTCTTTGCAGAATTCTTTTCAGCAAAAAGATTCCTCTAATTAAAAGTGGACTAGAATCATCTTGTGGTCTGTTCAAAGCCGTATATGCTCCTTTATATTTTTCTGCTGGAGATTCTTTGAAATTTATGATCTATATAGCTTGATATTTTTATGTTCTTTGCTACCAAACATTTTTACGTGAATACATGAAGCTAAAAAACATTTATACATTCTCTTTTCCTTTTTTAAAATAAATTTTGACCTGATTTATGAGAATGGCCTACCCCAAGGAAAGGATGAGGAAAGGCTGATTTCCATAATTGCCATCCACAGGGCCAGAAAGTGGATGGCAATTATGGAAATCAGCCTTTCCTCATCCTTTTTCTTCCTCCTTCTCTCCTCATGAGAAAACAACTATGGCTGTGATAAACCTGTCCCTGTCTCAGTCACAAACTGGGATTAAGGGGAGGATGCCAGATGAAATATCCCATGGAAGATAGATAGTGAAAGAATTAATGACCGAGCCACTACACCAAGGCACAAATCGGAACTAGACTGTGTTGAAATCAGAACTACAATGTGTTAAAACCCAGGGAAACTCCAGAGAGGTGATTTCAGACCTTTAACCTTTCATCCAAAGGGTCCAGCCTTGCTGCTATAATACTATATAGCATCATAGTTCTCTTCTAAACTAATTTTCAGAGATTGTCATTTTCTGAGTTTGATAGGAAGCCTATGGGAAAACAAATGTGTTTATGTTTTATTTTAGGAGGGAAAAATACTATGTAAGAGGTATGAACAAAAAGATAATTTTCCCCTTTCAAATTAGTATGAACAAAAAGAGTTTTTCCCCTTTCATACTGTAGGACTCAAGATATTGGGGATGGGACGTGACCATAAAAAGTTATCAGTAATCTAATATTCATTGGACAAATGTTAAGTGCATAACTTAAAGTTTCTGGCTTTAAGTATTTTGTGAAAGTTTTTCAGGCTATAAAGTAAAGGAGACCCTGCCTGTCGTGACCGACTCTAGGGTGCGGTGCTCATCCCTGTTTCCAAGCCGAAGAGCCAGTGTTCGTCCTGGGATGGCTCTGCGATCATGTGGCCGGCATGACTGGATGCCTTAAGGCGCACGGACACTGTTACCTTCCCGCCGGGAGGGGCAGCACCTATCTGTCTACTCGCGCTCGCACACTTTTGAACCGCTAGGTGGGCGGGAGCTGGGGCGGAACAGCAGGCGCTTGCCCTGCTGCGCGGCAACGCTGGGTCGCGATCCCGGGCCACCAACTTTCCAGCCGGCAAGCCGAGCTCTTAACCACTTGCGCCACCGTGCCCCTATTTTCAGGCTATAGGGAGCAGCTATCCAACACGTATGGGAAGGTTCACAAATTCAGCCTCCACATTAGATATAGAAATTTACATGTGTGTGATTATCTCTCATATGATTACTCTGCAGAGAATCATAAGGTTAATTGGTTTTGCTTGTTATCTTTATTCTACTACTTGATGGAGGCAACCTAACACATAATTAGGAAGGTGATCCAGATTCTGTTTCAAGTATTGAAAATTCAGTGAGCTCAATTGGAAGACTTGTTTCATGATGTCCTTTATTGGTGGGTGTGAAAGCAGGAGGCTTCAGAGTAACTACACAGTTAAGGATAGGACATTCATACATAGCTCTTGCCTATATCATAACTGTGGGCAAGAGCACCTCAACCTACATGATAGGTCACTGAAAAGTTCTCCTTCAATCAAATTAAATGAGAATTCTGGAAGAAAGTACAGAAGAACTTTTCCTTTGTGGTATTAGAACCAATCATTCCTCTAGAAATATAATTCATTGGCTTTACCTTCATGAATGTTCTCTTTGGGTTCAACTGAAAACTAAACTCTATCTTATATATGGCAACCCTCTGAGTATTTGCATTTTGATTGAAAATCGATTTTTCTCCTTTCTTTGACTCCCTTTTGTCATGAATTTTCTTTTATCAAGAGAACTCCAACTGACAAAATTGAAGCCTTGCTTTTGTATCCCTTTCCCTACAGTTGTTTTTTCTTGCTTATTGCAAAAGCTTCTTTGGTTATAATAAAAACTAAAGTGTCTGCTTTCATCATTCTTGCACATGCCTATTATTTTTCAAGCTGCTGTGGCTAAACTGTGAAATGTTAAAGATATCGATGGGGCTAAAGGTCAAGTTCATACCTTCTTCTGAGGTAGGGCCACAACCATCTTCTTCAATCTAAGAAAAACGTTGGTCAAGGAACCCCATATAGGTCTTGCAGGTTGGATTTATTTTTCACTTAACTTGAATATGTCACAAATAACTTCCAGACAACTCTACCCGGATGACTGAGAAATTTTCACCTACATACTTTGGGGGAGAAACCCTGAAGTTGATGTAGGCATATGAAATGACAGCAAAAAAAGGAAGAGGCAGGCATTTACATCCTAACAGCTCTCTGCCTACTCTCATCCGCTATTGCCCACCTAAAGAGCCTACTTAGGTTAGATGAGGAATGGATCCACCTTGGAAGATATAAATGGGGTTCCCTGACCAACTTTTTTCTTAGACTGAAGAAGCTGCTTGGATGAGCAGTAAAATATTTCCAAGACAAATAGAAAAGAAGTCCAGGTGTCATGACTAAACTTCCAGACATGACATGGACTGTACTTTAAACTAGCGATTAGTCTAGATTGCTGTCCCTAAAATAAGGCACATTTACGACTAACAGATTATTCATCATATTAGCTTCCTAAAACTTTCAGGAAAAGATTGAGTTTACCCTTGAATTCCGAATGCAAGGGCACCCTCAAATAGCCATCTGGTTGCAAATGGAAACAGAGTAAATGAGAACATGGAACTCAGTTTGATCAAACAAGAGTTATTTCATGAAAACTAGAATGGTGAAAACTAGAATGGTGAAAAACTAGAAAACTAGAATTAAAAAGTTGGACTGGATCTGAAGGAGATGCCAAGTAGACTACCTTGAACTCCATATAGGAAAGTGGGGAGATATAATATAAATAAATATGAAGAGAGAGCAAAATATGCAATGGCAAATATGACAGCTGAATCCAGATGAAGCAACATTTAACATAAAAAAAAAGCTGTGGTGCTATGGCATCTGAGTAAAGAATCCAGTTTCATCCTCCAGTTCTTTGAAAGGGCTGTGAAAGGCCGCTGTCAGGAAAGCTGGTGGTCAGCGTTAGCATAATGCTGATGGAACGATAATCTCACTTTATATAAACTTGCTGTTTCCTAATTTTTTCTTATCATTTCAGGGAAGGATGAAAAGTAGGAGTAGAACGCAACCACAAACTTTCCATGTAGAAAGTCCCAGATTCAGAATCAGGTACTTTTCAGTTTGGATTGAGAAAGGATGTTGTATACAGTAAAAGTGAATATCACTTCTCCATAGTAGCAAACAGATTTTTGGGGGAGTGAAGTAGGGTTTTGAGTGGCCTGCAAGGTTCTGCATTTCAAGATGTAGGCTGAATAAGGTCAAAAGCCAAAGCTGCTTTAATTGTTTGCAAATAAATGTATTAAACATAATATTATCATTATGTATTTAATAATTTTCTTTTCTGGTCATTTTAAAAAATTCAATTCAAAGCAATTTTGGAGGATCTCTGGACTATTATCAAATATTGTTGGCTCTGAAGTGAAGAAAATAGTAGTGTGTCAAGTTTTTGATTCCTTTCTGGGTTTAAGCATTTCCAGATTTTAGAAAATGCTGAATTATTAGCTGAATAGACTGTAAGAAGTGGGATACAGAGGGAGAAATGCTGTGCATTAAGTAGTCTAACCCAAGCTGTAGCAAATTTTTCCCTACTAGGATTATGGGAGTTGATATGACACATCTGGAAGGCATTGGGTTGGGGAAGCTAAGCCTATAGTAATAACATTGTAAGCAAGGATGATTAGAATTGAGGGCCCAGTTTCCTTCTACACGTTTTTACAGGATGTATACAGATGCACTGCAAGTTGTTATATTGCTCTTGCTGCCATGAAGTCCCACTTAGCAGTCCCCTCCTTTCTGAAAAGACTGTGCCACAGGCAGCAGGATGCTTTTTAAACCCAAGCCTGTCGTGCATAATATCCTTTGTGCCTCTTGCTTGCTCTTTGAAGGCCTCTTGATGCAGCTTACAGCATTCTGCCTATTTGTCTAGAAAGGTCTCTATCGTTGCCATATTTCTGCCTGGTCAAAGAAAACAACATGTGTTCCTCAGTTTGGGAAAGGGGTACATGGATTGCATTTATTCAGATCAGTTATTTTCATAATAGCCCACGTCTTGTCCACTGAGAATATGTTTGCTGATAATGTTAACTGTTGTCTTGGTCTCTCTTCTGTCATCTGGATACAGGAAGAACAGGGGGCTCCTCCCCACCCTATATCTTGTGTCAATGCTTTAAAGGATTTCATTCTTTGGAGGAGTCTCAATGGCTATATCAACAATTTTACACTTAACTGAGGAACTGGGTGGAAGCAACTGCAGTATTACTACTAATGCTATTAACAAGTACTTTTGGATATTCAGAGCACTTTATATACATTATCTGTTGTAAACTTTGTAATAACTTACAGGTAGTCCTTGACTTACAACCACAATTGAGCCTGGAATTTTGGTTATAGATTGTTGTGGTCATTAAGCAGGTTGCTACATGATCTGACTTGATTTTATGGCTGTTTTTACAGTGGTCTTTAAATGAATCCAGCATATCCAATTTGACAGAAAATAGCAAAAACTGTCACACATTATATTCATGTGACTGTGGGATGCTGCAATCGGTTGTAAATGTGAGCTGGTTGTAAATGTGAGCTGCTTTCTAAGTGTCTGAAATGTGATCATATAACTAGGAAGGCATATATGTGGCAGTCATGTCTTTGAGGAGGGATCATAAAACAATAGGCTTTGACTGAACCTGTCAGACCGAGTGGGTGTGGGTGCGTGGGATTTCAGGATCCAGGGTTTTAACATTTTTAGTCCTAGCACTGCCCCAGGCACATCTGGTGTACAGCTTGGGAGTTCTCCTGGTCTCAAGACTCATTCTCAATGAGTTAATGGCAGTTGTAGATAGGAGAGTCTTTGGGCAACTTCATGTTGTGCACTTGATATGCCCCTACCTGGATTGGGAGTCCTTGTGCTTTGTCACTCATGCCCTGGTCATCTCTTGGCTGGACTACTGCAATGTGGTCTACATGGAGCTACTCTTGAAAAACATCCAGAAATTACAGCTGGTGCAAAGTGTAGCTGCAGAGACCTTTCTGGGGGTCCCAAGAATGACCCTTGTGACACCATTGCTGCAGGAGCTGCGCTGGTTGCCAGTTTGTTTCTGGGTGCAATTCATACTGTTGGTTATTATCTATAAAGCCTTCTATGGCATGGGGCCAGTTTATCTGAGGAACCAACTGACTGCAATGGGTTTGGCTCGTCCCAAATCCATTGCAAACAGGCTCTTACTGCCCTGTGCTGGCAGTAAGAGCCTGTTATGGATTCTGCCAGCCAGAGAATTTCAGCTCGTGAGATTCAGAAGAAGGGCATTTTCTGCCCTGGCACTCACCCTATGGAACATCATACCACCCAACGTGAGATCAGCCCCACTCTTCTGGCCTTTCGCCAAGGCTTTAAAAGCTGGCTTTGGAGGCTGGCCTAGGGTCTGGGTCATCTTGGAGTGGGCTCTTGGATTGAAGATCCCACCTCCATTTTAGCTCCCACCATCTTGTCTCTTCTTTTCTTGTTTTAATTATTTTAATTTTATTATCCTTAACTGTATTTATTTGAGTTTGATATATATTTTATTTTTTATTTTAATGTAAGCTGCCCTGAGTTACTTGCTGAAAGATGCGTGGTGTAAAAATCTAATAAATAAATAGCTTTTTGAAGTCTGTCACAATTTCAAACGGTCGATAAGCAACTGGCCATTAAATGAGGACTACCTATAGTAAATAAAATCAGTATTATTATATTTTATATCATAGATTGAGATTTTTTCCTATATGTTAGCAGAGTTAGAAAATTCAGTGAAAGTATTTAGAATAACTTGCAGAGGGCTAACTTTCTGCAATTCTTTCCATTCCAGATGAAAATGATTATTGTTAATATTAGTATGAGAATTAGTATTACATGCAATTATTTTTAACAGTCTCCCTTTTTAGCCTGTACTTAAAAATTTGTGACAACATAACAGGTAGTTGCATGCAGTGTTCCTTTGAACACTTCACTTTTCATGTCTAAGCAAATTCAATTATTATATTTCCATGGATCTTTAGGCATTAGCACAGCACCTGTGAGTCTATTCATATCTCTTCAAAGGAATGAAAGAAACAGATTTTAGCACATTAGAAGTAACTGTATGACTTATAAGCAAAATAAAATTCTGAAGGGCATGGAGCCCACTTTGATAAAAAGCAAGATGTGGAGAGGGCCTAATATCTTTACATGAAGTAGAAGTAAGTGCTGTAAAATGAATCAATACTTCAGAAACCATGAAAAAGAACATTAGTGGTAGATAGGTAAGAGACTGTTAGAAGCAAATAACAATTTGCTTAAACATAAAAGCTGTAGCTAGCTAACTATGCAGTCTAAACCTTGGGAGATCAGCCTTCGTCCTGCCCAACATGGTAGCTCCCAGGTGACCTTGTTAGTTGGAATTGTGAGTGCTTGAAGTCCAGCCCTTCAATCTGGCAGGCTGGTGGTTCTAGATTAGAAAAGGACCATATAGCTATAGATGAGTTCCTTTAATAATAATAGGAATACATATTTTATCTCCTGGCTGTCTGAGATTCACCAGGGAGACAGGCAAGGTCAAGGCTGATGCTTTCAGGTAATTCTACTCTTATATATACAACTTTGAAAAGCTTCCAAATGAACCTTGCAAGCCAAGATGATATCCTATTTAAATAATAAAAAAATAGTGGTGTGATTTACACATCATGCTCGGTACAATTTTGGGAACTACAGTTGTTAGATAACAAACTGTGATAATTATCTGTTGTATGCAGCATGCTAAGCCACAAACAAACACTATTATGGTTTGGCATAATGAATGAGTGCAGCACCCCCAGATGTTCACAGGGGATGATAAAAAACTCAAGATAGTGGCCTCGACAGAGTCAAGTTTATAAATTGTTTAAAATATTTAAAAAGAGGAAACAATATGAAAACATGAAAACAACGAAAACAAAAGAGCAGGTATGGCAGAGCAAATAACTTGGATGGAACAAGGTAAAGAAAGGAGGGGGCATCAGTTGCCCTCATCAAAGCTTTGGGGAAGAACAACTTTGAAATACTGAAGGGGTTGTGGCTGTTTGAATCTCAGGAGAAACTTCATTCCATAGGGCAGGCTCTGCTATAGAGAAGACCCATTTCTAGTAGTATTGTTTAATCACAGAAATCCAGAGTATACCAAACCTGCCAGATTAAACCTGCTGGGCAGATACTATGGGAGACAGGCAGTCCCTCAAGTAATCAGGATTTATGCTATGTAGGGCTTTGGTGGATAGCAACCAGCACCTTGAATCACACCCAGAAGCAAACTGGCAACAAGTGTAGCTCATCACTATGCTGCTGCATTCTGGACCAGTTGAAGCTTCCAAGTAGTCTTCAAGGACAGCCACACATAGAGTGTATTGCAGTTGTCAAGCTGGGAGGTAACCAGGACATGAGTGGCTGTTTAAAGAGCCTCCAATTGCAGCAGATAAAACTTGGCCACCAGTCGCTACCTGCTTATCAAGTAGGAACTATAAGTCCAACAAGTCCCCAAATTGTGCTCCATCCTTGAATGGGAACAAAGAGCCCAATCCAAGATGAAAGTTGGAATACACCTAGATCTGGACAGTCTAAACACCCACAGCTATTTGATCTTGGTAGGATTAAGCTGGAGACAATCTCTCTCCATCCAAACCCACAAAGCCTCAAGGCACAGGAACAGAACCTCAACAGCCTCAGTTGGCCAGCCTGAACTTGAAAAATATAATTGAGTATCAGCATATTATATTGATACCAAACCCCAAACTGTTGATCTCACTTAGCAGTTTCATGTAGATGCTGAAAAGGAGGGAATTGAGAATAGGACCCTATGGCATCCCATAAAGGAGAAGCCCTTCCCACCAACCAACACTGACTGGAACTGACCTGATGAAGGAAGAGAACTACCACCATCCCAGCTGCACCAGAGGTCAACAAATGCAACCAAAGCTGTCTCACTACTAAATCCCAGTCTGAAACCTGGCTGAACCCTGTCTAGATAATTTGTTTCCTCCAGGATCTTCATCAGGTGCAGACCAATCACCTTCTCAACAACCTTTTCCAAAAATGAAGATTGGAGGCTGGTTAATAATTATCAAAGGGAAGGGAAGCATGGACCCAACTGTGGATTGATTCCCTGGCTGATTTCATGACCCAGGAGGAAACTGTATCCCATAAAGAGGTGGTCAGATTGACAACACAGTCCTGTCCACCTTCCTCAGGAGTCACTGACTTATCCCAAAATAAGGATAAGTTATCCTTATCCACCACTAGACCATATCCCAGGCACTTCAGCCTGGTCTGCCCCATTAGAGTCCAAGGCCAAACAAATCTGAGTAATTAGATATCTGATAGATAGCCGGAATAATCCTTACAATAGCCCAGCAGATATTCCATGGGGCCATCCCTATGCAATAGGGACCAGGTCATTTGAAACTGGATGGCTATCAATGGATAAAATAAGGGCAGAGAAATATTAATGTTCTGCCATTTTTATTACCTGATATGGGGTCTTACTTGTGTCCAATCAGAATTGTTTTAGGTTTTCCTCCAGTGGTGCTCCAGGTGTTTCTATTGGAACTTCATCTCCTGGAACTTCTCAGAAGGTACACCTCAGGACTGATGCACAGAGAGAAACTGCATAGAATCATATTTGGTCAACATTAAAAAAAATGGACAGGGTTTTGATTGCACTGTTCTAGTTTCCATCTTGATTTCTTTTTTTTTACCATATCCTGCACGTACCCCTGTTAGCACCTATTATTGTTGCAACTATCGCTAACTGATATAGTTACTTAGGTATAAATTAGGTAAGATAATAAGTTAGGTATTTACCTTTTCTAGGTACCATGATCTGTATAATGTGGCCAAATCCATCTTCTCTGGAAAGATCTCTAGCATGTATAATGAACTATCTTAACCTGATTTGGCAAACTTTGGCATTTGAAATTAATTTTCTGAATAGGCAACAGATAATAAAACTGTCCACTGGCTCAGAGTGCTCTGAAAGTGAATTTTCCATGGGAATTCCTTATCCAAGCTTTCTATTGCATATGGAACAGTACAAGATATGGTATCAAGACAAAATTGTGATTACACTTTGCCTATCTATTACTATCCCTCAGTTGACAGAAGAAGTTTGAAAAAAGGTGATAATCACATTCACCTGAACCAGTTCAGATTGCCTAAGGGGGTGGTTATATTCAATTAAAGGTAAAGTTTTCCTCTTTCAGTCGTGGCCAACTCTAGGGGGTGGTGCTCATACCTGTTTCCTAGCTGAAGAGCCAACATGTCCAAAAACATTTCCATAGTCATGTATATCAAGGTGCACAGACGTTGTTACCTTTCCCACTGAAGGTGATATCTATTTATCTACTTGCATTTTTACATGCTTTTGAACTGTTAAGTTGGCAGGAGGTAGGCAGACAACAGGAGCTCACCCTGTTAATAACTGAATAATATTCAATTATTCCCAGTTATGAAATGGAGGTTAGTTGGGGAGATTTTCATTTTCATTCCATGTATTTTATTTCCTATCTTCTAAGGAGTACTATTATTGTAGAGTCATTAAAAAGAACAACACACTTCTGGACCTTTTCATTTCCTTTGAGCAAAAATAAGTTTGTTTCACATAGTATTTTTGGCAGAGATTTAAAATGTGTATTCTATCAGCAACCTTGGTTGTCCATGCAGATGTCAGAAAAGGCTAATTGGGGTTATACTGAATTCTTGAAATCTTATTCATTAAATGTGTTCTCACAATGTGTTCTATGACAGAAATAGACAATCTTTTTTTATACCAAAGGCTCCAGGGCTGGGTTAATCTGTTGCTGACTCCATTGTGGCTGGGCTAAAGAGAGCAATAGGTGAGGCAACAATCAAAGATAGTTGTGGACTCCCTTCCTCCTAACACCTTCTCCTTTATGCTGTTTTGAATACTTCTTCTCTCAATTGATTGGCAGGCTGCTTTTAATTTTTGCCAGAAGCCTGAATTGAACTTCAACAGAAGTTTTTGTATAAATGAATCAAACCAGAAGGCTTTAAAATTAGCCCATAGATTTCATGTGTCCCTAGGGCCATAGGTTGTCCTCAGGTTTGGTTTGAATTGGCAACAGGAGGCTCAAATGTGACAATCAAAATGACCTTTTTCTCTCACCCCTATCTTTCCTGACAGGCAATACTGGTGGATAGAAGTGGATTAATGATGCTACTGGTCTGTTAAATTAATTGTCCTGTGTCAGTGTGAGCAATGCTACTTAGTCAGATATCATGCACTGGAGTTCTGAAGAAGACAGTCCTCAAATGCCTTCTCCCTGTGCAACAATCCAGAGGAGTTCTCAGGGTTACTGAGATGATACAGCAGAGCAGGGGCTTGAACACCAGTGAAGGAAGTCCAAGATCAAGGAAGATCTCTTCTTTGATCCCATACCATGATGGTAACCGTGATGAAGCATGCTTACCTCTCTACCTTTGTCACATCCATGAACTGTACCCCAATAACCTGTTTTAGGATGACTTGTGCTCTTTTGGAGGTATAGGGTCAGGAAGATCTTGGGGTAGCATTTCATGAATAAAAATGCTCAAATCTGTTCTGGTCTGAGCTTTGTATAGGTGGAATTGAAGGATGTGACTGATGTAGTATCTTGAAATGTTACCCTGGGCTCATTTTGCTGATTCTGAGGAAGTAGAATAATGCATGATATGAATTTTCTAATATGTAATCTCCCCCCAGTAAGGCACCACATTGCTATGGTTGGGGGGCTTGTATGCTCTGAAGAAGATGAGAGCTGTGCCAGAGGTTCAACCATACTGGACAGATCTCATTGGAGGAGCCAAAGACTGTCTCCCTCCCATAAAAAAAATGACATGCAATTTATAGAAATCCAGACCAGCTCAGTTGTCGCCCAGGTTAACAAGGACCGTGTTAGATGTTGCTTGGGGTCCTGGACAACTGGTTGAAAATGGGCTACAGGACTCCACTGAAGAAGGAAGTGACAACCCACTCCAGTATTCTTGCCAAGAAAACCCCTTGGACAGTAACAAAAGGCTAAAAGATAGGACATCAGAAGATGAGCCCCTCAGATTGGAAAGAATTATAAGTAACTCCAGAAAGAATGAAATGGTTGGGCCAAAGCCGAAAGGATGCTCAATTGTGGATGTGTCTGGGAGTGGAAGAATAGCCCAATACTGTAAAGAACAATATTGCATAGGAACCTGGAAAGTAATATCTATGAATCATAGTCAAGCATGAGATGGCAAGATTGAATGACAACATCTTGGGAATCAGTGAATCAAAATGACAGGAACGGGTGAATTTAATTCAGATGAACACTATATCTAATACTGTGGAAAAGAATCCCTTAGAAGAAATGGAGTAGCCATCATTGTCAATAAAAGAGTGGGAAAAGCAGTACTGGGGTACAGTCTCCAAAATGACAGAATGATCTCCATTCAAATCCAAGACAAACCATTCAACAACACAGTAATCCAAGTCTATGCCCCAACCACTGATGCTGAAGAGGCCAAAGTTGACCACTTCTATGAAGGCCTACAAACCTTCTTGAACTCACACCACAAAAAGATGTCCTTTTCATCATAGAGGATTGGAATTCTAAAGTAGGAAGCCAAAAGATAACTGGAATAACAGGCAAGTTATTGTACAAATATGCTGGTCAATACAAATACACTTTTCTAACAATCAAAATGATTTATTATGAGTACAAAATGAGAATATGCTGGTCAATACAAATACACTTTTCTAACAATCAAGAGGCTACTCTACATCTGGACATCACCAGATTGCCAACACCAAAATCAGATTGATTATATTATTTGTAGCCAAAGATGGAGAAGCTCTATGCAGTCAGTAAAAACAAGACAAGGTGATTGTGGCTCACATCATGAGCTTCTTATTGCAAAATTTAGGCTGAAATTAAAGAAAGTAGGGAAAACCACTATGTCATTCAGGTCTGACCTCAGTGATATCCCTTATGAATATACAGTGGAGGTGAGGAATAGATTTAAGGGATTAAATCTGGCAGACAGAG
>JANHZU010003543.1:46890-60890 GCA_032468055.1 Acrochordus granulatus
ATCTATCTATCTATCTATCTATCTATCTATCTATCTATCTATCTATCTATCTATCTATCTATCTATCTATCGTATTTGTATGGCTGCCCATCTCACAAAAAGTGACTCTGGGTGAAGTAAATAAAACAATAAACATGTAAAAAAGGTCATTATTTAAAAATGAAAAAAGCAATAAGAGAGAATAGACGCTAAATGCAGTAATGGAGCCACCTCGAGATTTCATCATGCCCTGTGGCCCCCAGATCTGATGACCTAGCCAGTCTTGAGGAATTTTTAAAAAATTAACAGTGATGGAGCTAAACTCATTATGGAGAATATTCTGTAAGTGGGCACTGTGGCAGATAAGATCTACCTCTTGGGACACACCAAGTATAGTTCCATAACAGATGGGACCCATAGCATGCTGTCTCTGCCAGATATGGATGGGTGGTCTTTCAGATAATCTGGCTCCATTCTATGCAGTGCTTTAAGGGTTAAAAGTAACACTTTGAATTGGTCCCAGAAGAAATCTGGAAACTAATGCACCTTGCAGAGCACAGTTGTAACATGCGCTATTCTAGAGGCACTCATAATTGTCACACTGCTGCATTCTACACTGGCTAAAGCTTCTAGATACTTCAAGAGCAGCTCCACATACAACACATTACAGTAATCCAATTGGGAGGTCACTAAAGCATGAGTGATTGTGGTCAGTCTCCCAATCTAGGAATGAGTGCAACTGACACACAACATAAAGCTGGGCAAAGGCCCTTCTAGCCATGGCTGCCATCTTCTCTTTGAGAAGGAGTTGTGAATCTAGGAGGACCCTCAGATTGTGCACCAGATCTGGCTGGATCAATGCATAGTCGTAGAGCTGGCAGGTCCTGAAACCAAAGCCACTCAGTTTTGCTAGGATTCAACTGGAGCCTATTGTTTCCCATCCAGACCCTCACAGCCTCTAGACACTGGGATAAAATGTACATGGCATCAATTATATACATTGTATACTGAGATACCCCACCCTAGGGTAATGGATAAGCTCACCCTACATGCATTTTAAATAAGAGGGGAAAGAGCACTGAATCTTGCACCACCACACACAGTAGGGACTGAGCATGGGATCTCTCTTAACCCACTCTCTACCAACTGGAATCAACATTGGAGAAGGGAATGAACCAGCACAACACAGTACCAGTCACTCACAATCCTCTGAGCTACAATCTACAAGGATGGTATTTAAAGCCACTGAGAGATCAAATAGGGCAAGGATGGATGCACAAGTTCTATCCTGACTTCACCAGAGATCACCCAAAAGCACAACAATGTCATTTCTGTCCCATACTTAGGTCTGAATCAAGGATCTAAATAATCCATCTCATCCAAGCTCCTTGAAGCTGCTATACAACTACCTTCTAAATCACCTTGCCCGGAAAGGGGATGTTTGATACTGGATGAAAATTGTCCAGTAATGTGGGGTCTAGTGATGGCTTCTTGAGAGGGCTAACCAAGGCCTCTTTAAGAAGTAAAAGAACAGCACTCTCACTCAAAGAAAAGTTCACCATTGCTTGAACTTGACTCCCACAACAGCCCCTGGGCTGCCTTAACAAGCCAAGAGTGGCATGGATCAAAACAGCAGGTGGCTGAGCTCACAGTTCTGTGAGAATTCATTAGAATATTGATACCCATTTCTCCAGCTGAAAGAAGATAGTAGGTGCTGCCCTAATCAAACATCACCTTGTAGATTAAATTAAATCCCCAAATTTGTCATTCTATAGATGTCTCCCTTGCAACTTGTTTCTTCTGTTGCATGTATCTAAAGAATTCAGTTACTACTTTTGTAGAAGTTTGAAGTAATGTCAGATTTTGGTGTAGCAACAACCTTTCATACCATTGGCAGTTGATTGTTTGATTTCATGTTTGCTCCTTGACGAAACCGAATCACGAGATGACCAGGAGTTTTCAAGCATTTGAAAGGTGAACACAGAAAATTAAAATGCTAATTGCATATATCAACCATTTGTGTTTAAAAAGTTAAGGGTGAAATTTTGTTACTTGAAAAATGCTACGTGCTAAGAAAGGGAGAAACCTCAGATGTGCATCAGCAATAATGAAACTCAGAGAGCCTCAATGCATTTCAAAAAGATTCATGTTTTAGGAAAATTCACAAAGCTATCTAAAATCAAGTCAGAATCTACATATCAGGCTGAACTACAACTTGCTGAATACAGCAAATCATAACTGAAACCATAATTAGCTTGAGGCCCCGATGGGGATACATTATCTTGGAGGTGGTTGGTGACGGAGTATTGACCTCCTCCCCCATATATATGTTTTCGCTTCTCCCTTCTCTGTCCAGCTGGTTTTTATTTTTATTTGTATGAATTTTAATGGTTTTAATTGTTTTTATTTATATTGTAGCTTTATGTTTTTATTGTAAGCTGCCTAGAGTCATTTTTGAGTTTGGCAGCATATAACATCAATAGATAGATGATAGATATTATATAATATTAAGCAAAACCCAAATGAGATATTATGTTTTTATATCTCGTGTAAACCAGAGTACTATCTATAGCAACTTCCCTGCTATTTTTCAGTTTTTGTTGGGATAACAATTCCCATGATTTCCAAATAACATAGCCATGCTCATTAGGAATTCTAGGAATGTAAAATTTCAACACATTTGATAGATACCAGGATGAGATAAGTTGGTCTATACTAAAGCCACAGAAGGCTTCCTCTGCCATTTTTTTTAAGGTATCTAATTTAGGCAGATTAGTTTATTACCATCCAGGATTCCTAGCTCTCAGAAGCTGTTTTAAAGCTTGGTATCAACATGATGTCATCATATAATCTTTTTTCTGCTCAGGCAATTACTATAATCTTTGTCATAAAGTAAATGTAAACTGTGAGAATGTCAGCAGGAAATCTGTTTTTCTGAAGTTCAGTCATTCTCTGGACACAGCAAAGAGTTTGGGAAGTGTTTTTTAGATTATGTTTTTAGAACTAGATCTGTCAACAGGGAGATCCACTGAAAAAAATGGTAAAAGGCTTGAGATTTGTAGTTGTTTTTCCCCTCTTTGTTGTATAAATCATGTGATCTTATAAAGAAGCTGTGACAATTAGTGACCTGAGGTGAAGGCTCATGCTGTCTTTTCCTGTGTTTTCATTCTCCTCCTACATAAATATAGCAGGAAAGATAGTGTTTAATTGTAAAAGGAAAGAATGTGATTGTGATAAGCAATTAACTACAATCCCATCCCAAGAAAATACCATCTTTGAATTTGCTCTGGCTTTAAGCCTCCTGCATTTTCAAAATGTTCATCGTCTTTTGCTTTGAAGCTAAGAAGTCACAAGTTTAACATACAGTATAAATGCTAGATTCTGACCCACTGAGCTACTATTATTATTGCAGAAAATAAGGTGTGTTTCTGCACCTTTGAGTTAGTTTCCAATTCCTGACTGCTGCTTGGACTAATCCCTGCAGTTTTCTTGGCAAGGTTTTTTGGAAATGGTTTGCAATTACTTCTTTCCTAGGGTTGAGAGAAAAGCGACTGGCCCAAAGTCACCCAGTTGGCTTTGAGCCTAAGGCAGAACTAGAATTTACAATCTCCTGAACTCTGCCAGCCAGATGCTTTAATGCACTATACCAAACATGCCTTCAGCACTATACTAAACATGTTCTGGACTAAATGTTTGCATCTGTAACCTACACTAGGATATATGTGCATATGCTTTCTTGCTTCATTAAAAAAAGTTACTATTAAGAAAACTATAAGGTGCTTTATATTATTATACAACTTATTACCCAATTAATCTTGCATTGTTTATTCAGTTTTTCTTTACTATTTAGAGTTTAATTGCTGGATCATAAACCAGCAATTTTGATGAGTGAATTAAAATCAGATCAGGAAGTACTGCGTAAGTTTCATTGGCAGCAATGTTTTTTTTTTCCCACAATTTCCACAGTTTTAAGGGCCTGAGAATCTAAGAATCACCAGTTCCTTATTTATTTACTGGTCAGATGCAGGAGAGGCACCTGCAGGATGAAATTTCTCATGAAGCCGCACAATCTAAGTAGACTTTGCAGTGACCTGAACTTTTACACAGAATGAAGAAGATAACTCAGTCTAGACTTTGACTTGGTCTTCAATCTGATAAGCATCATGTGGTGATGATCAAATCTGCCACATAGCACTCAGCAATTAAAGAAGACCAGACCTATGATCTATTGAGATTTGAGCAAATTATAGCACCATTAATTAAACATTGGCTCCCTGGATGATCCTGAGTGCAGATGGTACCTTGCAGATGGAATGTTACTATTGATATGCACAGAGCTAGGCAGGCCTTTAAACTAAGCTCCTGCTGATTGTAGAACAATTTATGTTAGCTGCAGCTGGTATAGGAGTGGGAATGGGGTAGAAAGTGCTCTTTGAAAAGATATTTTAGTTGGAATACAGTCACATCTTTTAGCTAAGCAGTGTATTCCTATCTTTAAAGCATCAGTGATGTCCTCCGTGGTGCCTGGGGGCTGTGAGGGTTTGGGTGGGGGACAACAGGCTTCAGCTGACCCTGGAAAAGACCAAGTGGTTTTGGGTGCCTGGGACTTCAGGATCCAGGACTTTAACATTCTTAATTCTAGATGGGTAGCACTGCCTCAGACAGACTCAGTGTGCAACTTGGGGGTTCTCCTAGTTGTGTGACTCCTGCTCAAGGAGCAGGTAGTGGTCATGGCTAGGAGAGGCTTTGTACAACTTTGTGTGCCAGTTGTGCCCTTTCCTGGACAGGAGTCCCTGTGCTTAGTCACTCATGCCCAGTCATCTCACATTTGGACTACCTCAATGTGCTATACTTGGGGCTACTCTTGAAGAACATCTGAAAGCTACAGCTGACACAGAATGCAGTGTCATGGATCATTTTTGGGTCCCTTAGGGTGGTCCACATTACACTATTGTTCCGTGAACTGCACTGGTTGCAGATATGCTTCCAGTGCAATTCAAGGTGTTGGTTCTCATCTTTAAAGCCCTTCATGGCATGGATCCAGGTTACCTGTCTCACCTCAATGGGAATTTCCTGTCTCACCAAGGCTGGCAGAAGAGGCTTGCTGCTGACCCTGTTGGTCAAGGAATTTTGGCTGGCAGAGTCCAAGAGAACTTGTGGCTCCTGTCCTGTGGAACACAATGCCACATGAGCTCTACTCCCACCCTTACAGCCTTCTGAAAGGGCCTTAAGACCTGACTCTGCCAGTTGGCTTTGGCTCCTAAGGGATGTCATCATGGAGGTGACTAATAGATTAATTTGCCTTACTTCCCTCATGTGTATTGCTCCCCTCCTCTCTATTTAGTTTAAAATTTAAATTTATAGATTAATTTTTAACTTTGTTATTAATATTGTTTTTATCTTCATGTATTGTAAGCTGCCAAGAGCTGCCTTTCACAATATTGGCAGCATACAAGTTTAATAATAAATAAATAATCAAGCATGCAGTCCAAAACAGATAATTGGGATTCACTGGTGCCTAAAACAAGATAGGACTATAACGCATCCTGACAGAGCAGCCACTTAGGCATTACAAGAAAGTGGATAAAGTAGAATACAGATTTGCAAAAAAAAATGAACATATAAATTTCTAGGTAAAATGATGCAGTACTACCATTTAAATAGAAGGACAATATATGTATTAAATAAGAAACATCAGTGTGAATTGTTGTCCAAGTGCCTTTTAGGAGCCACTTTAAAATCTCGGCTCTCCATTTTTACCATTATCTTTAATAAAGTGTTGGAGAAATTATCTCATCCACAAAACTGCTTCCTTCAAGATGCAGAACAGAGGAGAGAACATCCTTATGTCTTACTATCCACCTCTATTCTGCTGCCATTATATACATACAGGGTTAAAGCTGGCTCTTTAAGGGGCTGTCTAGGCTAAATATCACAATACTGTTTCTTTGGAAAGTTCTGAGAACCTTTGATATAGATAAACTCTTGTCTCTCGTTAGTATCTCCCTCCCTTCCTATTTTTTTCTGCCTTTTGCTTCACTTTGCCAGTTAACTAATTTTAATCTTCATAAATTAGGCCACACCATATTTTTGCTACTTATACTGAGTGGTATAAGTATTTGCTCTGATTTGGATATAGGAACTGACTGGGAAGGTGCTGAGTGCAAACTACAGCAGAAATTATTCATAGGAATTATCCAACATAAACTACATATGGATGGGACAGCCTTTCAAGAATCTCAAAGGAATAATTCCTTAACCATTCTCTGTAAGGTAGAAGGGATGGATTCTTCCTCCTGGTAGTCGTTTCTTCCATCTTTATTGAATATTTAGAAATGGGGGTATAAACAAGAACTAAACTGAAATATTTAATCCTCTTCCCCAAAAGGGTTCTGAGGCTTACAGGAAAAACTATCCATCCTTTGCTTGAAAAAGGACACTACTTTCCAGGCAATTGGGTCCAATATCAAATTCCTTTCATCATGAGGAAATTCTAGTATCTCTACCTTTCTGTAGCCTAAGACAATAATGACCAGAGAGGTAAAACTGTAGGTTATTGTCCTTCTCTGTAGTCACTTCTTCAAGTGTGCTTCCTTCCACTTTTTGTTTCTCAAGGCTAAAGCTCAGTACCTCAGTATCTCTTTGTAGGACTAAGCTTTCAATTCTCCCATCATCATCATCATCTTCCTTACATCTGATCCAATTTGGCTTTTTTTTTAAAGTGGGAGCCTGGAGTGTACTTAAAGAAGGCCAGGATCTAAAAAACTATAAGCTGTGTTCCTGCTTACAGTATACTGGACTTTTGTTGCATATTCTGGGATAATAAGAAACATTATTTTATATTGCAGGCCCTGCTGTCCTTTAAATGTCATTCTGCAAAATCAATGTACTGCCAATAGCTGAAGCCAGAAGAGGAAAGTCTGGATGTTCTAACATGGATGCAGAACTAGCTGGATTATTTTTGCAGTCACATGCTGTAGTACATTTTGGAGATCAACAGTATCCTGCTTTATATCCTGATTTTTAGGACAAGCTAATATGACCTAGACACAGAATATTTCCTTTCATTCTCTGGATGCCTTAAACAACTATTACAATTGTCACTTTTTCTCACTTTTCTTGACTCTACTTACAGGGAGCTATATTACTGCACATTCTCTCCAGATTGAATTCACTTAGACGATACAGATTTCGTATTCCTTATTCATCCTCTCCCCACTGCTTCTATAGGAATTGGTATTATTTCCCTTATTTCAGATACTTCTCCCTGCTTAATCTTCTGAAGAGGACACTTCTGTCCTCTAATCTCACCCAACAGCACTGCAGCTTGCTTTGGTAGTGATGACAATAATACTGGCAGTTCTCCAGTCACAAGAATAGGAAAGCAGGGACATATCTTTATTCAGTACTCAGTGCACACACTGAGAGAACTATTGAAGAATTGGTGAAGGATCATTAGTTTGGAAAAGACAAACATACTCCTAATATAAAAAAGATAGGAACACCCAGAATACTATATATCTGTTAATTTAATATTTGTACTAGGCAAAATTCTAGAACAGATTGCAATCCACATGCCCACAGAATCTAGAAAAGAATGTTACAATTACCCCAGGACCTGAATGTCAGGAGGAAGTGTGTCAGACTTACTTATCTATTTCTATAACTGAGCAACTGATTTGCTGGAGCAAAAGAATGCTGTGGATATCGTGTACCTTAATCTCGTAAATTATCTGGCAAAGTCTTGCATCATATTCTCAATGTGAGATGGAGGGATGAATTAAACGGGTGAGTATTAAACATGCAGATCACACCCTGTTAAGAGGATTGGCTGACTTCTGGAGAACAAAGTAACAATTTAAAATGTCTTTAGGCTTAAAGACTAGGTCAAATCTAGCAAAGTTACGTTCAATGGTAATAGGTTTTGGTCCTACATCTGAATAGGAATAGCAACATCAATAAATATAGGACTGGGGAGATCTAGCTTGGCAGCAGTGCATGTGAAAAGGATCTAGAGGTCTTAGTAGACCATCGACTCAACATATGAGCAAGCAGTGAATATTGGAACTAAAAAGCCAGCACGATCTTATATTGCAATAACAAAAGCATTGCCTGGAAAAGCAGATTCAGAAACCTACCATGAACATTAAAGGACTGGAAATCATGCTTTATAAGAAAACACCTGTCATTTGATTCTGCTGACCCACAGTATCTATTTGATGTTTGTGACAATATATATTTACATATTTACATACTTCTGTATTTTTAAATATGTGTTTTATTACTGATATTTCATACAAAATAGAGATGAAGGTTGTGTTACTGATTATATTTTTGTTCTGCACTTCTTCCAAAAAGCTCAGGAAGACTTAAAATGTTGGCTTTTTTAATTTTCATAGCAAGCCCATAAGATTGGTAAGCTTTGCAGGAGATGACTTTCCCAAGATCAACAAAGAGCTTCATGGCTAAGGGGGAATTTATTTCTTCTTGGTATCCTTGATCTTGATCTAGCCCTCCAAGCATTGCACTGTGATGCCATTTTAAGGACCTGAATGATGGAATAGCAGATTATAAATCTTTCAGACTTTAATAAATAAGTCTGAAATTCTGGTATAGTTTGGAAAGTGATTGAATCAAAATTGGTTTTCATCCATAATATACCTACCCCTCACTTGAAGATTCCAATAACAAAGCTGAGTTATTATTCTTTGGGATTTATGGCATCCTTCTTAACTACATTTATTTAATTTGGATCATGTAGGCATTTATATTGCTCTTTGTGGCCAGAATTTAACAGCTGAAAGATGACTTTGCCTCTAGGGTATTTCTTGACATGGATTGTAAATGCAGAGAGCATTCAGGCTAGTCACCTTTGTTCTCTTGGCTGATGTCTTGCTGCAGCGTTGATAGCTTTTTGGTTGGCACAGTGGCATCTAATGGCAATCACACTGTGTCCCTTTCCCTCATTTCTTTCAGTGAAGGTGTTAAGTGGGTGTTCCCTCAGGTTGTGTAACTAGAGATATATGCAAACCATATGGGGTTATTGGGTTCCTGCCAGAAGAGGATGGGAGTTTGAGTTTCTTTAATTGCTTTTCACTCTAAAACATAATGTGTCTCCTTATGGGTTTTAAAATAATAATTAAAGTTTACAAAAGCAAAGATAATAGACTAGTATAGACTAAGGAAAATATAAAAAATAAAGAAAAAAATGAAAACTGCAGAGAAAAATAAAATAATAATAATAAAAAGAAATACTTTCCTCTTCCTCCAGATAAGTATAAACAACTTCAGTAAGTCAACACTTTCTCAAATATTTCAATAAAAGGAAAATCTCTTCTTCCCATATATGATCTCTTATCAATCAACAAATTGTAAAAACTCATTATGCAGTCCTATTTAGCAAATGTCCATTAAGAGTTACAAGAGAATAATTACATATTTTAACCTTAACCAAGTAAGTCCATTTGTATTCCAACTAATCGCTTTTTCTGAAAAATAAAGCAAAAGAAATCTCTTCCCATATATTACCTGTTACTTATAAACAAAACTTAAAACGTTTTAAAACTTAAAACTTATAAAAGCTCATTCAATCCTGCTTAGAAAACCAGACCCCACAACAAATGTATTTTAATTGTCTCCCTATGAGCTTATGGTGAGGAAGGTCAGGTACTACACAAAAATGTAGTCTTCTGAAAAATCTATGCATTCAATATTTGGTGAAAAAAGGTTGGCCTTAACTGAATAAAGCCTAGGATTCTGCTCTTCATAAAGCAGAACAATTTGGCTCACTGTGAATCCAGGAGAACCATTGGATGGGCCAAAATCACAGCAGTTAAACAAAAGTTGGAGTTGAGGCCTGCCATATATACAAGGCTGCCCTGAAGAGAAAACACAGAGGCATTTCATGAAGAAATTTCAGCCATATTATGGAAGAGAAATGGTGCCAGACTGAAAAAAGGGACAGGTAAGAAAGCAATCTCATTTAGCTGGTGGGGAAATATTTGCAAAAGGGTTTGATCACATTTACCATGGCATTTTCTGATAGGCTTAAAAACAGCAGAAAAGCTAGTCATGATGCCACATTTGAATAGGCATCTTGTAGTTGTATAAGAGGTAATCAGATACTTGACAAATGCTTTAATCAGACTTCCTCACAAATATCTGGATGCCGTAGACAAGCACCCCCAGTAACAGGATCAAAATTATATTTTAAGGCAATGCAAGAAATGTATAAGAGGTAAATGGGGCTGTCCTGCACAGCTTATTACTACACTGAGGTGGCGAATAGGAGTGGCAACCACAGAGGAGTTGAACAATTTAAGATGATGACTCCAACTGTGTGATTGAAGTCACAGTCCCTCAAAGGCATGGATTTATTTGCATGATGATGTCACCAACCTGAAATTTTTAAATTCCTGAAGATGCTCCTGAGTGAAAAATACAGAAAAACTAATATGAGCTCCAAAATATGGAGCCAGTTTTGGTGTAGTGCTTAAGGTTGTCAGGCTAGAAACTAGGAGACTTATGAGTTCTGGTCTTGCCTTAGGCACAAAACCAACTGAGTGACCCTGGGCCAGTCATTCTCTCTCTGCCCTAGGAAGTGATTTGCAATGGCAAATCCCTTCTGAAATCTAGCCAAGAAACTGGAGGCAACACTTACTTGAAGGTCCAAAACAAAAACACAACAAGCCCTAAAATTGGCATCTTTCATTTCTTTTAGCAATTGTTCAAAGTTACAATGGTGCTAAAAATGGAACTTATGACTTGTCCTCACACTTATGACCATCATGGCATCCTCATGGTCATGTGATCAAAATTCAAGTGCCTGGCATTCAGCATGTATTTACAATGGGTTGCAGCATCTTGGGCTCATGTGATCATCATTTGCAACCTTCCCATCCAGCTTCTGAAAGCAAAGTCAATGGGAAAAGCTGGATCTACTTAATAACCACATGATTCACTAAACAGCTGGAGTGATTTGATTAACAACCATGGGAAAAAAGTTCATAAAATCAGGTGTGATTTACTTAGACACCGTACTTAGCTGTGGTAATTCTGGTTGCAATTGGAGTCATAAATTGAGGACTATCTGTATAACTTTGGTTTACAAAGGAAAATTCAAGAGCAAAACCAATAAAATAAATAATTAAGTTAAATATAAAGAACAGCTTTCTGAAATAAAGAACTGCCCTTTATAAGAGAAGGTGTATGGTCATAGTACTAAGGCCTCAACTACTGAAAATCCCGTAATTGGTCTGCAGCACCAGCATTAGCAAATGGAAGGCCCCATCTTTTCAGCTCTGATTAAGTCGCCACAAGGCAGAAGCCAAGGCCAAAACCAAGGCAAGAAAATGGAAGTTTAGGTTCTAGTGCAGAAGGAAGTTGAGAAGCTTAGCAGGCCATATTTAATTTAATATTTAATTTAGTGTCTACTTTATGTTCCAATTATTTTGAAAAACATTTAGACTGTAGATTGCTGCATCAGTCCAAGGATTATATGTTTCCCATTTCTGATTCTCTCCTATTTATAGCTGCAATCCTGCCTTCTTTTGCCAAACATTCATTTCACAATCCTGGAATGGTAAAATGCCAAACTCAAAAGCTTCTGCTGAGTTCCTGAGAGGATGCTTATTTTCTGTAAGAAAGGCTCAGCTTCACTTTGATGGTAGTTTAAAACTCGGTCTCCCTGAAGGATGTCTGAAACAAGGAAGGGAGATTGGAGGCACAACAAAGGAGTATATATGTATGTGGGTGTGTGAACTTTTCTACCAGCTTTACTCTCTGTTTAAATCATATTTTTTTACTTCTCAGTTGGGAAGGAATAAGAAACTGATGTGCAGGAATGATGCAACAATCTTTTCAAAGTCACCAATATTTAGTTTAGTGCTAAGCAAACCAAAGGTTTTTTAAATTCAAAGCCAAAAACAATCTTGATAACATTTAAAACAGAAGAAATTATTTTAAAATGAAGTTGTCAACCAGATTCAGAAGGGCTAGGAAAAAAATTATCATCCAAACAGCAAGTTATTTTTCTTTATAATTGCAAGAAGCCCAAGACAAACTTTCTTAGCATCCTCTCTAGGTGTTAGGCAATGAGAAAATCAACTGGATAGTGATACATGTGGAAAAGATCTGGCGATCTTGATAGATCACAAATTGAACATCAGTGTGATGCAGCTCTAGAAAAAGAATACAGTCATAGACTTCATCAACAGAAGTGCAGTATCAAGATTCTTCTGTTCCATTCGGGTCAGACAACACTTGGAATGCTGTGTTCATTTATAGGGGCCACGTTTTATAAAAAAGATCGCTAGATTAGAACATGTCGAGAGGAAAGCAGGTCAAAATGCTAAAGGGCCTGGAAGAAATAACATGAGGCATGGCTAGAGCTCATTAGATTCAACCCTTCTCAGTGCAGGATCCATCACAGCAGTGCTTTTTGAACTTTTTGTTTTCAGAACCCCTTTCAAGATTTAACAATTACAAAGGTCTTCAAAGCAGCTTTTGTTTGTATTAGTTATATTTGTCAATACATGCTGCATTAAAAATAAAAACTGATATATTTGTAGAATATTTATTTATTTAATCATGAAAAAATAATATTAACCCCATTTAAATATGAACATAAAATATTTTTTCATGAAAAACCCCATATTTTTAACTAATTAAAATATTATGATAAGAAAAGTGATATTGTTTTAAATTTTTGCAAATTTTGTCGGTATTTGGCAAATAGAGCCCATTTGGTCTAATGGTTAAGGCACTAGGCCAGAAACCAGTAGACTGTGAGTTCTTTTTCCCACCTTAAACATGAAAGCCAGCTGGGTTACTTTGAGTCAGTCATTCTCTCATCAACTTATCTCACAGGGTTGTTGTATGGAAAACAGGAGGAAGAAATAGAGTCTTGAGTTACTTATATAGCCATCCAGAGGTGCAATATTTATTAAATTTATTAACTGATGCAAGATGGGCAACAAATAAATTTAATAAATAAATAAATATAAAATAATACAGGTGGGATTTTTAAAAAAATCAGGTAATTAAATAAATAATTTTGATTTTGTGAACCCCTGAGCATGTCTTAGAGACCCCCAAAGGTCCTTGGGCCACACTTTAAAAAATGCTGCATTAGACCATTTCTGAGAGATGAGTTTTCAGCCTCTGTCTGAAGTTGTTGAACAAAGGAGAGCCCATAGTTTCACACAACAGTCTGTTCCACTGGCTGACAGCTCATTCAGTAAGAAAGGGCCTCCTGATCTCTAGCCTGAACCTGTTTTCCTTATAGTTTTAACCAATTAGTTCTTGTTTTGCCTGCTTTATCCTTTTTTTTTTTTGATGACATCTAAATTCCTGTTTATATATGCTGGGATGGAAGCTGATATAAAATTATAGTTCTGGATTTTTTGTTGCCACAAGTAGTATGAACCAAACTTTATCTTGTAGATTTAATATAATTCTGCCAAGATTCTTATATTTATATAATGTAATGCAGTTGTCTATTTTTTTTATTATGGGTATTGGATTATATCGCAGCTATTCTAATATTTGGTTTTTCAACTTCTAAATGGTGTTTGAATTGTCTTATGATTTCTGCTGGATTTATCTTTTTTTGTACTGTAAATATTATTTTATCAGAATGAAGTTACAGAACTATGATTTACTGTCAAATTATTCTTGCATGAAATTGTTGGAGCAGTAATATTGTATATTTTAGTTCTGTAGCTAGAAAGAAGACCTGGATCAGAAGAAAATAAAAAAAAAGAATGTGGTTTTGAGATTGTGAAAGCTGACTCTTTGAATTCAACATTCTGTTCAAAATTGGAATCAAGATTCAAGACTGAAAATTGTGGTTTGTAATATCACTCATTGATCTTAGCAAGCATTGGGGAGTATAATTATTGCCTAATCAACAAAGCAGAATAAATTTAAATTATCTACATGTCCTACTTTATGGAATAGCCTGCTTCCTCTAAATACTTTGGTACTGGATTTCTTAGAATTCTGGGAGGTGCCTCGTTATG
>JANHZU010003543.1:100459-113675 GCA_032468055.1 Acrochordus granulatus
GGGGGGCCTGGCGTAATGCAGTCCATGGGGTCGCGAAGAGTCGGACACGACTGCGTGACTGAACAACAACAAAAGCAAACAATTGGGCTCAGAGATCATCAAGAACTCCATAGTTCAACTTCTAGTTAGAGATATTTTCTTCTGTTAGCATTGCATCAGTCTTATTCTGCTCTCTGAAGTTTTCAGAACATCATAGCATCAAGTCTGTGGGGTAAAGTTGGGCTAAGGGATCGTGACCATCCAACGTCCCAATGAAATATTATGGTTGAGCATGATCTTGGAATTCCTCTTTATCTTAGTCTTTAAAACATGCTGGTTCTTTGCTTGCAGAAGATTCTAGATTCAGTTCCTTTCTGTCCAAAATCGTCAGGGTATGAAAGATTGGAGAGGTTTCTGGAAGAGCTCTGGAATATCTGCCATTATTTAGAGGCCATGTTGCATAACATGCTTCCTTGTGGTTTTCTCAACTTAGTTTTCTGAGTTTTCTACATCATGGAATTGGACAATAAACTGCTCACAGAGGTTGGGCTTACACAACATAATAAAGGTAGTTAGCTTGTTTATGGTTCTGCATTTTGTGTGGATGACAGAAAAAACAAGGGGTCCAGATTAAACTGACTCAGCTAAGGCCACTTTTTCTATTCTCCCTGCCCACAACAAGCTCTACCTTAGAAAATAATGGCTGGATATTTTCAATAACTTTTGCTCTTGAATATTGAAAGATGAGCCTGGAACCAGGGATTATAGCAAAATTAAATGTTATAGAATCCTCCCTATTTCACACACAATTCAGTACTTTCTTCATATGTAAACCTATGTCACAAATGTTTTTTGTGGGATTTGATTTAGCATCCCAATGACATTGAAGTAAATCAGTAGGTAGAATATTTCTCAATTTTTGCGTTTAACTAATAAAAAGTATTCCTCTTCCCTTTGTATTTCATGTTTCAGATGGAATTCCTTGGTGTAAGTCAGCTGTCATTTATCCATGATCTAGGACCTAAAGGCATGTAAGTTGACACCATTTGAGTCCTAGGGCCTCTTTGTGAATGATAGGTTTGTTGAAAATATTTGTATTTGCAGCTCCTGGTTTTCAGAACATTTAAATCGAACATACTGTATGACTATTGCACAATTAAACTTTGCCTAGTATCTTGTTCTGGAAGGTGGAGCAGTACAGTGCCATTTACTTATTTGTCACATTTATACAGCTGCCCATTTCACAATAAAGTGATTTTAGTGGCTTATAATAGAAACAATAATAAAATCCAAATGTAAAAACTTAAACAATATTATTATCAACAAGATAGTGGAGAGAATTGATATTAAAAAACCATGCATCCATCTCATCAATTCATCATTGCACTGAGATCCGCAGGCTGCTGATACAGTCATGTTTTAAGGGACCTCCAAGAAAGACGCCAATCTTACCTTACAGAGGCAGATAATGTTCCATCGGGAAATGCAACAGCAGAAGGATCAACAGATGGAGGTGATCCTTCATATAACCTGTCTCTTTTCCATGAAGAGCTTTAACGGTCAAAACTAGCACCTTGAATTGGACCAGGAAGCACACTGGGAACCAATTAGTTCATGAAGCAGAGATGTAACATGTACCAACCTAGGGGTACACATAACTACCTTCCCCACTGAATTTTGTGCTAGCTCCAGCTTCTGTATACTCTTAAGGGCAGCCCCACGTAGGGCGAAATACATTAGTCCATTCAGGAGATCACCAGGGCATGAGTGACTGTGTACAGAGCTTTCTGGTCTAGGAAGGGGTACAGCTTAAGCTGTACAAAAGCCCTCTTAGCCATGACTGAACCCTGCTGTTTGAGCAGGAATCTCAGTTCTAGGAAGACTCCCAAATCATGCACCAGATCTGTTTGGGACAGTGCAACCCCATCTCCCATCCTGAGGCAGAGGGCTCCAAAACTCATAACCATTCAGTCTTGTCAAGATTCAGCTGAAACCTGTTTCCCCATCCAGGCCTCCACAGCCTTCAGGCATTGGGATAAGACATCAACAGTATCACGTAAATCACCAGGGGCAGAAAGTTGTAGTTGGATATCATCAGAGTACCAATGATAACAAACCCCACAGTGAAGATGAAGTCACCCAAAACTTCATGTAGATTATGTCAACCTTCCCAAGATGAGATGAGCTAATTCTGCTTTATTGTAAGGCTTCATTAACAGAATCTTGCAAGTGTGAAAGTACAAATCTCCTGCTGTCTCATTTTACAGCCTGATAAGTTATGGAGGATCTTATCTGAATTTCTTTCTTTGCCTATAATATTTCAGTGGGCTCCCCACCTCCCTGTATCCTATCATTCCTTAGGCAGCATCTCTTCCCCCATTCTGTAAAAGTCATTCTCAATGCCATTACAATGTAAAATAGAAGAGGGGACAGCTCTGAACCCTGTAGTACCCCACAAGAGGATGGAATCTGTCCTCTCCAAAAATCATCAATTGGAAACAACTCTGGAGAAAGGAAGAGAAATAGCTCAATACAATCTGCCTGCTCCCAATATTCACAGCCAATCCAGAAGGATACCATGGTCAATGATTCTGAAGGCCAATGAAAGGTCAAGCAGAGCAAGGATGGATGGCCAACTTTCATCCAGAGATCATACAAATTCTCTATATGAAGGGTTCTAGATGACAGATGAAGAATATTAACAATGGGGGACTGGAGCATTGAAGATGTACATATGTACCACACATGTACAGTTGATGCAGATTTCTGGTTTTTCTATCTTTTGATGGTGAGAGTTGGTTGAATACTCCAGTTTTGCAGGGTGATATTTAGAAAGATTCAATAAGGTGATAATACCTAATCAATGTGACGAACCTTGAAAAAATTAAGCAGAGTTGCCTGTGGTTCGTACAGGAATAGGAGAACACTGGAAAATCTTAGAGCTATGAGATAGCTGGAGGAAGGTAGTGATAAATGCATCCATGCTTTTGCCCAAAACTGGCATGGGAGTATCCATGTAATCACCAGGAACTCTAGATAAATGTTATATAGAAAGAAGTCTGAAAAATGAGGAGCTGTGAATTTTTCAGCCACCTCCTGTTTCTATTTCTGTAACAGCAGCTAGAGTTAGTAAGTGACAACATGTTATGAAAGATTTCCCCTTAATAATTCCTGCAAACTACAATACTGTATTGACTAAAGCGACTATGGTGAATCTGACACACATGTCACAAGTGATATGCCATGTCATTTTTGATGACATGCCAGGCCTCTGGACTGAAGGCACTGCCAAGCCATTTACATAACCTGATTAAGAAAACAGCATTAATATATCCATGAAATCACCACAAATCAAGGGGAACTCCAGAGAGATTCAGGCATGTTCTAATTGGATATGCTTTAAGAAATAGTTTCTAATGATAAGAGCAGTTCAGCATTATCCAAGAAGACGGCAAGGTCTCCTTTTCTGGTCATCTCCAAGCAGAAGCAGGACAGCTTTCTGCCAGGGAATATTGGATTTTCTGTCCTGAACAGGGGATTGGATTTGATGATCTAAGTGTGTGCTTCTAGCATTATGGCTCTGGAAATCTAAGACAAGCGCAGCTTTGTACTGCGTCATGAATAGATTTGATTGTACTAGCTGGCTGTACCATGCTTCAGCACGCGGTTCTCACAATATTCCTGCTGGCTTATTTCATATTTATTATGTTATTTGCCTCTAGCTGGTAATCCGAGAAACAAATCTTAAAGAACCCATGCTTAGTTTTAAGTTTATTTCTTTGGCTGGCAACAGATGAAAGCCTTAAACATGCCACCCACTGAAGAAGTTCACTGAGAGGCAGAACTAGGCTAAAGCATGATCTGGTGCATTCATTGTTAACCAACCATAAATTGTGCTTATTGAATGCATTCAGTTTAAGGTATTGGTGTTAACACTTAAAGCAGGGCTGAGGCTCAGATTATCTCTGAAACTGACTTCTCCAGGTAGATGCTGTTCATCCTGTTTGTTTAGTCTGGGATGGGATATTGTGGGTTCCCCTGTCTTGTGGGTTTAGAAGAGAAGTAGCCCAGAAACACATCTTCTCAGTGACAGCTCTAACCCTTTGGTTCTAAAAACATATAAACCCCATATTTCACATCTTCAGGAGAACAACGAAGAGATTCAGGCAGGCTTTTTGAGTTTGATGACTTGTTCAGAGTGGCCTTTTTATGTTGATTTAGTTCAATTTTCACTTTGTTAAATCTGATTGATTTTAATGCTTTAATAATGGATTTACTGACAGCTTGACAAATAAGTACCGCAAATAAATCTTGGGGGTGAATTGTGGAGAGGGTTCCTCTCTGAGAGAAATAGGCAGTTTAGAAATTAGATGATAGATAGGTAGATAGATAGATAGATAGATAGATAGATAGATAGGTTCCTGATATGAAAAAGGAGATGCACCAAGGTTCCCTTTCTTCATGGTTGAAATTGGTTGAAAATGCTGCAAGATTGAACATCATATCAGGGATACTGAATAGACAAAACTCCCCAAGAGGTTTTTCTTCTCCCAAGAACTTGCTAAATCATTTACCCTTCTTCTTGTCTTTGTTTTCAGAGAAGGCATGGTTATGAAAAGATCTGGAGGACATAGAATTCCTGGTTTGAATTGCTGTGGGCAAGGAACGCTATGTTACCGATGGTCAAAAAGGTACTTTTACAGAAATTTTGAATTTCTTTCTAAATACTCTTTTCCATCATTATGATTTCAATTCAAACTCATGAATTTTTCCACCATTATGAGATGAATGGAAGACATGTTCAGCCACAGTGTGAGAGTCAAATGCAGTAAAAGTGCTGTGCTTAGTTGATAAATGGAATTCATTAATCAATTTTAATTTTAGAGACAGGGCCCCCAGTTAATTGACTTTATTGTCATTATTACAGAAAACCAATTTGGTGTAATAGTTAAGGCACCAGGCTAGAAATTGGGAGATCACAAGTTCTAGTCCCACCTAGGCACAAAATCAGCTGGGTGACATTCGGCCTCTTTGCTTGGTCAGAAGTAACCACAATGGGACCATCTTCAAATAAGTGCTTTGAGGCAGAACTTTTAATGTTCTGAAACATCTATGTAGCTTAAAGATGAGCCCAAAGGCATCTCTGGAATTACAGTAAAGATGAGGCAACAGTCTTGTACTTTGCTTTGTTGGCAGATCATCCATGGAAGGTATCGGTGGAAAGACTGCTGTTGTGATCAATTAGGCAGCCTATCCTTGGCGTAGGATTTTCTGTGGCCTTCCCTTGTACTCTGTGGGTGCCTCCTTAATTGGGCTGGGGTCTAAGTCTGATCTAATATGCCTCTTGCCTTCCCCTGCCCCAGTTGGATCTCTTCTCTGGCAGGCCTCTCTGTGTTCTTGGCAGTCTCTTCATCGCAGAAGGAGATTTCAGCTGGCAGAAATGACTCACCTCATACTAACCCCTCCACTTGGCAAATGTTTTCTGTAGGACTGCATTTTTAATTCATGAGGATACGATGTACATTTGTATCTTACTGCTTGCGAAATCCCAAATGAGATATAGCACTGAAATGTCTCCTGGCAGAATGAAAATGGGTTGAATTTCTTCATGAACAAAACAAGAGGCTACTTTTTAAAGGACTGTGTATCGCAATTTAAATCTAGCATTCATTATTTTCTGGAACGTACTCCAAAACAACCTAGAATACCAACACTGTTTTAATCCTAAAACACCATGGGTTTAATTTTCAGTGCAGCCTTCATGGTGATTAGGTAGTTTTTAAAAATTGTATTAATGGTAGTCCTTGCTTAACAACCAGTCTTTTAATGGCCATTCAAAGCTACGGCAGAATCCCCAAAAGATACTTACACCCTGATTCCAGAGTTCCAATGATGGCACACACACAAGTCCATGGTCACATGACCTCATTTTGGGCACATAGCAACTGGCTCACATTTATGGCTGGATGCCATGTTCCATGGTCATGTAACTGTGATTTACGATAGTAGTAATATTCACATTCTGAACTTTACATCTGGTTTCTGGCAAAAAAAAATCAGATAAGAATGAATGCACTTGCTTTACGATTACCATGCTTGCTTTATGAAGACACATTTTACAACCGGTGCGTAACTTGGGGGTTCTCCTGGATTCGCGACTCCTACTTGAAGAGCAGGTAGTGAGCGCAGCCAGGAGAGCCTTTGCACAGCTTCATGTTGTGCGCCAGTTATGCCCTTTCCTGGACCAGGAGTCCCTACACTCGGCCACTCATGACCTTGTCATCCCAATCCTGGACTACTGTAATGCGCTCTACATGGGGCTTCCATTGAAGAGTATCCAGAGATTGCAGCTGGTGCAGAGTGTGTCTGTGCAGATGATTTTAGGGGCCAATAGATCGGCTCACATAACACCTTTGTTCCGCGATCTGCACTGGTTACCAGTTTACTTCCATGTACAATTCATGGTGTTAATATTGACCTTTAAAGCCCTTCATGGCATGGGACCAGGCTATCTGAGGAACTGTGTCACCCTGATGGGGAGTTTCCGACTCACCAGAAGCAGCAGAGGAGTCCTTCTCCGGTTCCCATCGGTTAAGGAATTTCGGCTGGCGGGATCTAGGAGAAGAGCCTTCTCTGCTATGGCTCCTGCCCTATGGAACATCTTGCCCCTCGAGCTGAGGGCTGCCCCAAGGGCCTTAAGACCTGGCTCTGCGAGATGGCCTGGGGCTCAAGGGGGGGGCTTATCCTCATCTTGGAGGTGGCCATCCTACCCCCCTTTTTATATATGAAATATTTTTTAGCCCTCCTCTCTAGTTCCTCCAGGTTTTTTATTTTATTTTAATGTTTTAATTAATGTTTTTAATGTTTGTTTTTGTTAGCCACCGAGAGTCTCTGGATTTTGGCGGCATAGAAATCTAATAAATATATAAATAAAAGCTACAGCTAAAATGTAACCATTTTGTTCCCAATTTCAGTAGCATGATCTTGGGACATGCTTGGGAGTTATGTGCAGCCATTGGTTGCCCAGACCACCAAAGTGGTTATAGAGAGCAAGCAGTAAAGAAAAAAATACAATGTGGTAAGAGAGGGTTTGAAAGGCATGAGTGGTGTCATTTCTATGGACACCTTAGAGTTTCTGTTGCAAAGCACTGTGCCTATCTCTGCAATAATTAATTCACTGATTTACAAATAGGCTGAATAGCCCACTGGGGTGCATTTTAAAAACGAGGAAACCATCACATTCTAATGGCTTCCCGCCCTCCAAGACCATTAAATGTGCAAATGCTGGAGGCAGTGCCACTTGAATCTGTCAGTCAATAATTCCAACAAGGTAACACAGCTACTCCCTTAGAAGAAAAGATCTAAATCAGACAAAGTCTTGAGAAGAGAGTTTCGATTATGTAGGGCAGCTTCTGACAGGGATCCTGAGCTCCTGGATTGTGAGAAAATATCTGAAGGGCAGGAAGACCTTAATCAATATCTAAAGGGAGGCCATTGATTTCTGAGAAATTTAAGTGATTTCTCATGTTGCAATTATCAAAGTTCTTCAATAAAACCAGAGATTACCTTGAGCAGAAACCTAAAACTTAAGAATTTCAGTCGAGACACTCCTATCACAGATAGGGCCTTTTCTCTTTGCTTTATGCTGTATAGACTACAGTTATTATTATTTTAAAGTGCAGCCTTCCTTAACCTGATGACATCCAAAAAAATTGGGACAGCAATGTTGGGGACTTGGAAAAAAGACAATTTAGTGGGGGGTATGACTGAGATGCATAAAATCTTGCATGCCATATATAAGAAGGGAATATATATATTCCCTTATATATTCTTATATATAAGAATATAAATTTTTCTTCCTTTTGAAATAATTGGACAAGAGATAATCCTATGAAGCTGCCTAGAAGGACATACTGAACCTATGAAATGTGGAGCTGGCCACTAACTTGGGTGGGTTGAAAAGGGAATTGGATATGTTTAAGAAGCACAAGTCTTTGGAGTGTTGTTGGCATGAAGTCTAAATTTATTTCAGTGTTTTAAAAACAGTACTATATGATATACTTTCGAATCCTGGTGGCATGGGATCAGTGATAGGAAAGGGATGTATCTCTATGTCCTGCTTGTGAGCACACCAAAGACATCTGACTGTAATGAAATGTGGGATTAAGATGATCCAACAGTGCTATGATTATGTTCTTATGCTGTTGTCCACAACTTTGCTGTCTTAAAAGATGATGCAAACAATACCTTCAGCTAAGTAAATGCACTAATCTGATGAAGCTTAGAACTAATAATTCCTGGCAGTTATATTTGCATCCTGCTGATGAGAAGCAGCATCTTCCCACTGGGTGTTCTCCTACAAAGTTATTCCTGCAGTGTAACCCATAAATCACACTGTGCTTTAATGTCTTTCTATGTCTTCTGCAGGCAGCAAGAAAAGGTGTACCACTAAGTGCATGGATGCTTGCCTTTCACAAATTGACAAGGAAGAAAAGTAATGTGCTTCTGCAAAAGATCCTGCACTGAGACAATCACAATGACAAGGAATGAAAATGGAAATAGCAAACTTCAAAGAAAAGCAATTTAATAGGCATAACACCTATTTTTAAGTACTTCCATGTGGGAGAATTAGATTGTCAGTTTATATAATTTTTCTTGAGTCCCATTGAACTGAGTTTCATTAAATAAGATTAGATGGTCACTAAATAGGCATATATGGGGCTATACCATTTGACTGTAATATTTCATATAAGACAAATAATATTTCTAAGAAATATATGTTGGACTGTGGTTTATAAATGCAGCAGCGTGGAGCGTTAGGATCTTTAATTGGTTACTAGGGTGGCATTAGACCCCTAATGGTGGGAAACATGCTTTTTAAAAATGTTTCATACATCAGAATATAACTTATGGAAGTTCTTGTCATACTTCTTTTCCTGCAGGGAAACAGATAAACATGATTTCTCACTAGCAAGCCTGGTTCATTCTTTTAGGGTTGTGGGGGGAAGGTAATCCTATTAATTAATATGTTGTGTAGGTAGTCCTTGCTTACCAATTGCAATTGTGATTGACAATTCCATTGGTAACCCCACCTTCACTGGGGTTGTAAAGTAAAATATTATATGACTGCATCCAATCTGCAGCATCAGTTCATCAATTTCAGCTGCAATTGTTAAGCGAATCACTATAGATTGTTAAGTACAACATCATGTGACTTCAACTTGTGACTCAATGTGCTGAGAAGGTCGCAAATGGTTACCACATAACCATGGGATGCTACAACTGTCGTAAATGCCTCTGGTTGCTTAGTGCTTAAATTGCAATTATAGGGATGCAGGGATGCTGCAACTTCAAGAACCAGTTGTAAATCTCCTTTTTCAGTGCCATCTTAACTTCAAATTGTTGCTGAATGATTGGTTGGTAAGTGAGGACAACCTGAACATTAAAAGTGTACAGTTAGAAATGAAATAATACACATTCTAAAACAATACAATTATAATCCAACAAATAAGCAGCCAAATGGTGAAAAAGTATATCTTATGAAATTGATCTAAATGAATGAATTGATTTCTCTGAAGGCAGGGGAGTGTCTTAAAGTGGGAACCACAGCTATTTCCTAAACTTTTTGTATGTATTTATTTATGAAATTTATACAGCCAACACTTCCTCACAGTGACTATGCAGCTTACAGGAATAAAACCCAAATACAAAACCCAATATACCTCCATTCCTTGGCAACAACAGTCAAACAAACCATTTGGGCTCCATATCAACCTAGATTCCCCATGCCCACTGGCAAACCATGTCTTCTGGGCCTTTTGGAAGAGTATCAAGGTGAGGGCTAGTCTTATCTCCATAGGGATGATGTTCCACAGGGAGGGAGCCATCACAGAAAAGGTCCTTCTTCATTGTCCCGCTAGGTGGTCCTCCTTGATGGAGGGGACCTGTAAAATATCCTGCCTCCCCCATCTGTTGGGTTGGCCCCAAGATATATAGGTCTTTAAAGGTGATAACCAGCAACTTGACTTGGACCTGGAAGCAAATCAGAAACAATGCAGTACCTGCAAAAAAAGTGACATATGTGCAAATCTAGACTTGCATAAAACCATGTGGGCCACCACTTTTGAAGCACATGAAGCTTCCAGATAGTTTTCAAGGGCAGCCCCAGGTAAAGCACATTGCAGCAATTGAGAAGTGACCAGGCATGGGTCACTGTGAGCAGGGCCTGTTGATTTAGGAAACAGCGTAACTGATGTATAACCTAGTGGTGCAAAGGCTCTCTTGGCCACAACTGCCATGTGTCTCTTGAGCAGGAGTCATGAGTTCAGGAGAACCTTCAGATTATGCACTGGGTCCATCTAGGGCAATGCAACCCCATCCAACACCAAAGATGGCAAGTCTCCAATCCATCCATGTACATCACTGTCAGCCCTTCAAAATTGATTAGAATTCAATGTCACGCAGGTGAGTACAACTTTTATTGTAAGCTACAGTAACTGAAGCATTACTATATGTTTTCCCCTCCTTCCCTTTATGTTCATGAGAATGAGGTAGAGTCTTGTCTGAAACATTTACTCAGGTTACATTCCTGCCAGGACTTGGTATTCTTTTATCTGACTGTTGTCTTGCTCTTTCTCCTGTCCTCCAAGGCGATTCCCTTTTCCTCTCTACAGTCATGCATAAAAACAGGTGGAACTCTGACTGCACTGTCACAGCCATCAAGTTTGCTTCTTCGACTACATCCTGCAGACACCCCTAGTTGGATTGTTTCAGTCATTGCAAGACAATTGAAAAACAAAGAAGAAATAGAGTGGATATATTGAACAGATGTGTGCCACGTAGCAACGTCCTTTTGTAGACTCCATATTCACCTTATTTTAAAGAATGACTCTGATGTACCAGGAGACAATCTCATGTTATATCTAGCGTTCACTTGTGGCAGCTTCCAGAACGTCCAGCAGGTGTCCTTTCCAACCCTGCTGTTCGAGTTCATGTCTATAGTTATCATTGTCCCTTCATTTGACCAAATACAGTTAGGCAAAAAAAATGTAAAAACCAAAGCAGAACCTGCTATAGCTGCAGATACAAAGAACAAAGCTATTCCATATGTTTATACAAAACATCTTTCATATGTATTTTACGTATGTCTGTAGAGGCACCCAGAGATATTCTCAGAGAAGACAGCATGCACACAAACACACACTCACACAAATAAATGTGTTAATGAGAAATGGGAGAAAAATTTGTTTATATTTTAATGAAAATTTATCCAATTTGCACATTCTGAATCTCAGCATGAAAAATATAACTCCTTTTTTAATGCAGATCATATTCTGAAAGGGCACACAAAATGTTTCCTGGTAAGTATATTATTTGCAAAAATGTTAATCATGGGGAAAGAAGCTATATGCCTCTTTTTCTCTTGAGTGCTGTCTGTGTCCATAATTGCGTGCATGTGTATATACACAAACAGAGCGAGAGAAACAAATGGGAGTAAAATGTATATAATTCTTTTGTGCCTGGAACACCCTCCCCCTGGAGATCTGCATAGCCCTGGCCCTGTTTCCCTTTGTAGGGCTCTGAAAACCTCTATTTTCCTTAGGATTTGGGGCAGGAGGTTAGGCCGTTTCTAATGTTGATGTGATTTTATAATTGCAATATATTGTTTACCTCTGGTGTCATGGGTTATTATTAGTAGTTGTTGGTTGTAATCTTTGTGTGCTGCAGAAAGTCTCTGTTGTGAGATGAGTGGTCATATACATCTTTAAACAAATATGCTGAAATAGTAGAACAAAATGAACTATTTTAGAGAAGTGAAAAACTGAGTGGAATCGAGCTTGATAGATTCACTCACTCCTAATTTTAACAACTGTTAAGGAAAAATAAATGTTGTAAGTAAAGAATTGTGTCTGCAGTTTTATTGCTCTTGTAACTTTATCTTTTATATTTTGATTAGGTTTTCTGTGGTGTGTACATGTGAATATATATATATATATATTATATATAATATAATATATATACAGTATATTATATATATATATAACTTTTTTGTTATACACAATAATAATCAAGTTATTTTGTCAAGTGCAATTCTTTGTCTGGAATGGAACAGAAATGAAACAAGAAATGTAACAAAAGTTACAACTAATCCTCGACTTACAATAATAATAAAGTCATGGTGGTCATAAAGTGGGTCACCATGTGGCCAGGCCTGCTTTAATTACCTTCTTCGCAGCAGTTGTTAAGTGAATGTCACAGTCATAAAGTGACTGCTGCGCTTTTTAAGTAAACACCAAGATCATTTAAACAAACTCATTGTTCACTATGGGACATTTTTGCCAAAAAACCTGTATCCCTGTTTTGAGCACAAAAACAATAAAAATTAAACAATAAGCTTGCTTTCTATTTTATGGAAATATCCTGAATATCCCAGAAGTTCCTTTATTGGTTAGATTGGGGTGCAGATGGGACATGAAGGACAAATTGATGGTATAGCTTGAGCTTTGTTTTCGAGGTAGCATTAAGATACAAATATTTAATTCCAGTTCTTTTAATACCAAGTGTACATTTCTGAACACATTATGCCCAAAGGGTAAAATACATGCACATTTATGTATGCACGTACTGTCTTTGATTCTTGCTCAATACTTTTCTTTCCTGGCTCTTTTCTCTCTTAAGCCTCGTTTTATTTGTCTGTTTGAATCTTGGTATTTATTCTGCCATCTTAAATATGCTTCTGTACTTTGCTGAGATAAGAATTATTATCCCAGTTTGCTTAACCTAAAAACTCTTATTTTCATGGAAAATGCATGGTGCAAAAAAGAATTCATTTAATTCATTGTTATAGTCTTTTCCTTTTTTAAAGATTGCATGGGATGATAACAAAAGTTGGTAATGCAATCTGTGCTTGAAAATATAAGCTCTTCTCCACACTGTTCTTTGACTGGGGTTTAATCCAGGAATTATGCAGCAGCTTGTGGTTTCAACAGGCTGAAATCTGATAGATAACATGTTTTTGTAGCCCAATGCAGCTTTTCCTAGGCAATCTTGGTTATTTATTTTGATACTTTTTATACACAGTAGTGTTTTACTCCCATTTCACACTAGGATCTATGGCAAACCTAGACAGTGTATTAAGAAGCAGAGACATCCCCTTGCCAACAAAGGTCCGCATGGTCAAGGCTATGGTTTTCCCAGTAGTAATGTATGGCTGTGAGAGCTGGACCATAAGGAAGGC